>DWHU01001802.1:0-11367 GCA_018247975.1 Parides photinus
CCCAAAATTTTCTTAATAAATTGTTCTTTTTAACAAGTATTATACACAACTGTAATACTTAGTTTAGTAGCGTCACTGCCAAATTCCGATAAAGATCAATTGAGTGTTGTCAGTTTTCTTGCCTTATAGCTTTTTATAACTTTCAAATCAATTGTTACTAAAATAAGCATTAAGTATGACAATATTAATATGTTATAATTATAAATATGTTACAATATATATGTTTGCATATTTAATTAGAAATGTGTATGAAAATCTCCGTCGTCGGTTTGTAACTTATCCTAAGCTTGTAAATGGCGTGAGTTTACAGTCATAAAATATTACTCTTTTAAAAACTTCATCATCGAAACTCATTCTTGTCGAATAATACGGCTAGCTGTGTATAAGTTAAAATTTCACACATTCTGTAATTGTTTAAAAACAATTGTGTAAAAACGGCTAGCTTCCGCTTTCAACAGAAAAAATGGTGAAAGTATATGGAACACACAAATTTCGCTTTTGTGTGTTCCATAGCTAAATTACCGACAAAATGTTCCTTCTACACGACTTGACGTAATTTTAATACTCGTTGCCAATGCTGATTAAATTCCTAATAGATCCGTCAATAATTTTAAGCTTTTTGTTTTCGCTAGGAAATAGTTTAAGAGAGTGTTGAAAGAGAGTTTAAAACTCGTGTCCTTTGATTCGCATCTTCCTAAAAGAACCTTTGTTTCTTTACATTCGGAGTAGTCATTAGCGGTAAGTTGTGCCTAAGTGTAGCAGTAGTTTATGCTTAAAGTAATCTTTTATATCATCATGTATATGATAGATATGATAGATATAACATAAACTTATCTGTACTTATCGATTTTACACGTAGGTATTTGAGTTAGAAATTTTTTTATAAGTTTCTATTTACACATGGAAATAAAATAATGCGTTGTTTTATAAGGCGACATTCAAACTCAGTGGTAAAAGTATTGTGGAGCGTATAGTATGCTTTTCAATTTACTTGCATTAAATAAAGTTATACTGAAATCCGTTCCAACATGAAAACTCTCAGGTTTCGTGCTGGACAATGGAGCTGTCTTCCATAAATAACTCGAACAATATTCAATAAGCCAGGGTTTTATTCCTCCAGGAATAGTAGTCGTAAAGCTTGCAGACATACCTACGGACGGATCCTCGAATCACAATAACGCTGGAACTCAGCGGAATCCATAATCTTATTTTTGTACCGCACTGCGAAGCGTGAATTTCGCAATTACGAGAGCACCGACTGCGCCATACGAATTTGATCTTTAAATCTTCCGTGTTAAGAATGATAACGACGTGGTGGTGGTTTCTCAAAATAAACACTTCTTGTCTGTACACGTGCAAATGTAGACTTTATCTCAGAGACGCAGAGTTACGTGGCGGCGGCGGGCGGGCGGTGTTTGAAAGTGCACTCTCTGCGGAGGCAGGACGGCGGGCTGTGGGATGCAGATGTGGCGCGGCGATATCCATTGTGTTACCTCCTATAATTTTATCGAAGCTGATTTACGATCGATTGTTCGGCCAGCGGACAGTGGGCGCGGGCGTGTGTGTGCGCGGGCGTGCGTGTGCGCCGTGCGTGCCTCGCCGCCTGCCACGAGTTACCTGTAGATGGCGCTCGGATGTAACCCGTCCACTCGCCGCACAACGCCCTCGTAAATTAAGAAACGACGTCTCGTACCGAGCTCTTTCCAGCTTTATTTTATGCATCGAAGGGAAATTACCGGGGCCTGCTTGCGCTCACTTTGAAAATTCAAATCCCCTTTGTTAGGAGCTGCGCAGCGGAAAGCTCTATTGGCAGATGTTTATATTAAACCGGGCCACTAATGCCATGATAAAACGTTGCCGATAAAACTTGCATAAGGTGTTGCCGGCAAATTGTTTTCCGGCACGATTAAGATTGAGTTTCAATACCCAATCGGGCAGTTGTAGGCAGCGCTTTGCTGAACCAATTGCGTGTAAAACATAGGAAGTTACGAGTGGAGTCAAGTAAACTTTCAATTGTTAACGTTTTGACAGACGTTGCGAAATAACGACATCGAGTTTAAGTAAGGAAGTTTGTTGATTTGTTGTTTGGTCTTACGATCTCAAGGTTCTCGACTAAGTAAGCAAAACTTATTTCGACATCAAAGTTTTCATGAAATGTAAATAAATTTATCTAATAACTACTTTTTCTCTAATATTTATATTTTGCTAAACGATAAATGTTGGTTTAATATCGTTTTTCATTTACGCTAATACGATTTGCACCAATGGTTATCCACCCTTCTTATTATAGTGTCCATCTTCTTACTAAGATCGGCGTCGATTGAGACATTCTGGATTTTTTATAGCGTGGCTTTTTTGAGCAAATGCGTGTACTTTTCTAACCACAGGTGTAATTTCGCCAGCTAAGAATTACGATTTCTTCTCACACTTTGCTTCTCGTGAGTCTTGCCATATACATATAACTTGCAGTTGCTCGTATTTACAATTTCTGATGATGTAGCTTCTATACTGTAACTATTTTATTTCTAACGTTCAATGCACATTAAATTATGTTAAATTTATATATTAATTACGAAGCGAGACACCTATTGCCACCTCCCCAACAAAGTTACCCGGAGGAAATGTGGGCGAAGGCGAGTTATAATTAAAGCGGGAGTCAAGGAAATGAGGTCGACTTCTCGTGGCTTCTGTACCTGTGCTGTGCCTTTCAATTACTCAGCATAGGGTGATAACACGTTAGTGCGATCAACGTTATATCAAACTATAACAAGCAATTCGTGAACTATGACGAGATTTTTGTAAGACTTGGACTTTGTTACCTTAAGTTACATAATTGTAAAATTGAAACTTATATCACCGGTACATGTATGAGTTTAGTGGCTTAACATTTGACTGATTTATTGATTAGAGATCTTCCTTATTTTATGATATTGATGCTCTAGAAAATGATGCAGGCATGAATATGCAATTGTTTTTTAAAACCACAAGTCTTTCTAAACACAAACTCATCAATTATGAGGTATTAATATTATAATTAATATCTTTATGAAGCTCTACTTACGGTAGCATATCATTTTGAGTAAGGTTGATCAAAAATTAATCACGTCAGAATTTTTTTATTGCAACAAAGTATTATTTTCACATTACTTTTTCGTGAGCTAAATCAGTATGACCATTTCATTTACATCCATGAGTTGCATCCTAATGTTTTAAGTCTACTGTACTAATAGCATTGCTGTGTCTGAATAGTCTACAAAGATCAGAGTATACTTTGAATATGGATGTGCTTTAACAAGGATATATTTTAGGTGAAGAACGTTTACAGGTTTAGGAATGAGTTTGATTTCGATTTTAAAGATTGAGTACTTTCGAGTGAAGATATTAGTCTAGACAGATGAATAGAAGGAAATTATTAGCAATAATTATCATGCAGTCAAGTGTTACTTATGTATGTATTAGAAATAGCTATGTGTTACGTATTATACTGAGTGCCTAGAGCATGTGAGTCGGTATATTTCTGACCTACGCCTTTAAGTGTCACGTGACAAAACTATATAAAGATTACAGAAGCAATAAAACTAGGTATGCGGATCATAGAATACTTTCATTAACTTGGTAAATTGCTTTGGATGATATAATACATTTTAATAAAGAGTACATAGTTTTGTATTAAGTCGTTTAATCGTTACAGTTTTTGTGTTATGTTTCTAATTTCGATTCAGACGTATAATTTTTTATTATTATTTCGTTTTAAAACAACAGTAATATAATACTATATACCATAAATAATAATGACGACTAAGAATGATTCCATTTACGATAAACAAGGAGAGTATAATCAAAGGTTTTAAAATTTTAAGCAGTTTTTATAAGATATTTTAGGGCACGAAATAAATATTGAAGTATTATTAAGATCGGAAAGACACTCATCAAAATGTCGCCATGATGCTAGTAAGTATAGATAGTTAGCTGTGTATGTTTCAATGTTTTGAATTACAGAAGTTTAAGTCTTTGTATAGGTTAACTATAAAATATCCAATAGATTTTTAGAAATGTTGATTTATTAAAAACTTGGATTCGTGTAATATGTTTCACAATGTAAGTAGCGGTTAATGTATGAAGGATAAAACGATTCAAACTTACGTAATAACTGTATATATTATCAATATAATTTTAGCTTTATAAAATTTAGTATTATTTCATAGTGATTCTGTTATACACATACAATTGTAATGAAGACAATATAAAGGAAAATTGCTCAAGGCTGCCTGCGAAGTGGGTGATCTCAGCGAGATAGCCTTATCTCTGAGTCACTTTGAATGTTTCACGCTTCTAACGCTGTTACCGATAAGAAGATTACTTTAGAATATTTTCTTGTGCTCTCGTCGTTTGATACAAATAAAACTGATTTATTATTAATATTTCCATTTTACACTGACAAGTTTTACAATAATTTTGTTTGAGTTGAGCAAAGCACTGGTGATGCCCAAGTTTACTTAATGTTCATAATTTTGAGACACTGTATGTTTCGTTTTTTGTGTCAGTTATTGAGCTAAGAAATGTTACTGGTTAGGTTACAACGCGATAAATTTATGATTAACATTAACCTTGGTTGACCATAATTTGTAAGATTTTTTATTTCCTCAAAAATTTTGCAAGGCACTATATCAAGTTGATATATCTACTTAGATGTCGTTTCTCTTTACTTTGAAGAGCGGAAGTATTCTTAGCTATAAATATTATTAAAAGCAATAATGTTTTGTAATTGATAACAATTACACAATAGATATTTTGTTAAATGAATAATTTCCGTAATAACATAATGAATTTTGTCGGATAAGACCATGAATGTTTATTTTATGGATCATATCTTTTCATTTTGCTAGAAGAATATAATAACTCTTTCTAAAATTAATTTCATATAAAAGTGTTGAAATATGACAATATTCATATTTGCTGGACTGCTGTAAATTTATGGACATTAAACTGAAAGGGTTTTAACCCTCCTCCTGACGTGTCGTCGCGAGGGCGGCGGAGATAGTCATCTTTATTACGGCCAAGTTATCGCTTTCTTTCTCATTTTTTTTTGTCGTAGTTATAACTGATATAACTTTCTGTCTTATGAACAACGCCACTACTTTGTTAGTCATGCTTTGCGTTTATAATTAAAAAAAACGTGGTATTGAGTACATGATATGTAGGAAATTGAGTATTGATTATTTTTACCACGCCAGTGTCGCAATTAAATAAAAAATGATTTATTGAATGATGATGATTAATTAAATATTTACTTAAACGTTCATTTATAATGATATGTTTGTTAAGGTACATAGTTTAATTATTGAAGACGAGGGTGTACTTAATTGAATTAAAGATATAAGAAATTACCAGAGCGAAATATTAAATAGGAATAAATAGTATTTGACTTATGAACTATTTGTTTAAAGTTGAACTTATTGATTAGATTTATTTCAAAGATTTTTAGATTCTTAAGTGTTTTTTGGCGAGAGTATTTAAAAATAGTGTCAAATTATTTTAATCTTCAATAAACTTAAAGTTGACTACAATTCCACGTTGATATATGTTCGTTTATAATACTTTAATATTCTTGTGTCGAGAGTAAAAACATGGAATTACTACTAGGCTGTATATTTGAACTATGTGATAAAATAATCAGGGCGGTTTAAGAAAATTGTAACATTAAGATTCGAAATACAAGGAAAATTGTTGATAAATTGTGCTATAAGTTATTACTTCATACCGTTGGTATAGGAACAGCGAGTCCTTGACATCTAATAGGTTTACCCGCACTTAGGCCGGACCCAAGATTCCCCACAGCGAGATGGTCAATTGGCATTGATTACTTTTCTAGCATTTAGCTACACGTACGACTATACGGAAACGAACGCTAATAACTTTATATAGCGAAAGGTCATGGAATATTTTAGCTGTAGTATTAAGGACCTTTCCATTTTCTTAGTCCTTAGTTAAATGTTGCGTAAGTGAAGTTGTGAGTAATGATCGAAAGATCTAAGTTGTGTAAGGCGTAACAAAACGTTTGAAGCACGTGGAAGCCAATCTGTGGGCGATGTGGGCGGAATTACTTACCCCATTACATCATTGCGTAATGGAAGACATACCTGTGTTAATAGATATGAAATTTGAAATTGTTAATGATTTAACAAATACCATTTCTGTTACTGATGATATTTATTCGAATAAAGATCTTTTTGAGACATTTAATTGTTTGAGCTGGCAAAAGTTTTCATTTAGATATTCCGAAAAAGCATAACATCCTAAATCTTACTATATTTATTAATTTATGTTGTTTGAATGTGAATCGTATTATGTTATTATGCAAGTTATGTTTTACTAACTTTTTAGGTTTTGTCTATACGAACAACAAATTTGTAGCCTAAAAATTAAAACTTGAAGATAATGAAAAAAAAAATAGACTTGTAAATAAAACATAGTCGTTGCATGGTAAAGTAATGATACTCTACACTACATGATTAAGTGATTTATACATATAATATTTGTTTTCTGAAAAACTTATACATTATTAGAAGAATACAATCAGTTGGAAACGAGGAGAAAGGTTTTCGTTTAGTTGATGGTCATAATGATGTGGCGCTGGTTAAGATGATATACATTGAACCTTTATCGCCTTAGTATATAAAATGTTAAGTTTCCAGTCATTTCATTGGCTACAACGCCCTTTAAACCGGAATATTGTTTTGTTTGTACCTTCAGTCGAACGGTAGTAACCGGTGCTCCGGTGGCGATTACCGACGGATTCTGGCAACATAAGTAGTGATTCGTCTGGCAAGTTATTAGTTTCATAAAAATACGGCAATTCATATCAGTGCGGGGTATTATGCTAATTATTATAAATGAATGTTGGTAAGGTTATTGTCCAGTGCGCGCGATTCGATGCTATCGAACTTCCGAACGTCGCGCCGCCTCTTTTATGATAATAGCTTTGTGACACGAACCTTATTATGGAGCTACTGGCTGTAAGCTATCAATCAATTTTCTTGTCCTTAAAAAATCGCCTCTGTGACGTCATTTGATTTAAACACTAACAAGGAAGTACAACCTCTACCTTTTTTAGCTACTTAAACTCACACTTATTGAACTTATGTTATAACAGCTATAGAGCAATTGTATTGTGAAGGCTGTTATTCATTATTAAGATATAAGCTAAATGTTGGTTGGTCTCTATTGACGTCTAGGTCGGCAGCTCCTATTTTTCCTTATTGTACATACATTACTGTATTTCGGCTTGAAGTACGTTAATGAAATTACAGAGGTTATTAAACATTAACATCTTCACGTGATGAACACTGTGGTACTATGTATGACACGATAATTATTACTATATCAATTAATATTTTATGTTACGTTTCTAATCGACTTGTAATCCCAATAGGGAATGTTCTGGAAGGTCATCTGTAGCCGGCAGGCAGGACGTCGATCCGTCACTCGGTACAATAGCTCCTCCCGCGGCCCTCATCTATCACATTGATAACGTCATTGGTAGAGTAGCAGATCTATCCAATTAACAGCACTGAAGCAATATGTGATAAATATTTATAAAAATACACTAATTGTTATAAGACATTTTAAAATGTTTTCTAAATCTTTCTATTATCATGAGGAATAATTTGATAAAAATAGACAAACATTCGCATACTATCAAACCTGTACAAAGTGATGTTAACTAAGCAGTTTTTTAACTAGTTGGTTTAAAATAACAGCAATAAGCTTTATATTTTATATTAAAATGTAACTCATTATAGTTTTTAAAGTTATTTTCATGAATTACTAAAAGTTTAACGACTTTGGTTATGTTCCTTTTGCTAGAAAAAAGCGCTTGCTGCGAAGTAGTCTCAGGAAATTAAAAAGAAGACAAGCCGTCGCAGTAGGCGACTAAAAGGGTTTTTGTGCTTCGTGCTTTAAAAGAAGGGATTTTCATTTTTCATTAAGCAAGCCGGGGCGAAATGACAAGTACAAGATTAGAATGAGGATGCAGAGGAGGTTTACGGCCTTCCCTGGGAAGTGCTTCTTACAGCGATGCACTGGTGTGTTCCGTACAAGATATCTGTGAAATGCACTAAGAATGACCACCGATAGGATTTTATTAGGCATAAATTCCACATAACCCTGTTTTCCCCCAGAAGCTGGGTACCTTTAAATACTTCTCTCTAACAAATAAACTCTGTTACTAGAGTAGTGATTATCTTTCCCCAAACTTCCTAAGTGAGAGTTTGTTAATACGTGAATTTAAAAAATGTCACAATTTACTAATACGATGGGTAAACGGAAAAGATTAAATTTATTTAAAAAATTGCAATTGCAAAATCTGTCTAATGCATTCCTTTAGTTTTTCTTGGTTTTTATTGATATTGGTTTCCCAAACAGTCTGTTAGCAAACAAAGCTTTTTTATCTGAGAGCACACGTAAAGATTTCCTTTTCTTTCGCCTTGCGTCTTTTATTAAAGGAAAGTTTCTTTAGCTCTTATCATTTGACATGTAGGGCAGAAGGGAGAGGATTTTCTTTTATCCACTCTATTGTACGAAAACGTTATTGTTACAGTTTGATAGCAAAACTCTTTTAATAAAACTGGCTCTTCTGCTTAAGTATTGCATCTTTATATAGACGTGAACAATTGTTTTCAACTATAAATACAAAATTTTTCTATACATATTTAAGCTTTAATTTGGACGTGGTTAAGTGTTACTAGTTTTTGATGTGGTGTGTCGCTAATTTAATTAATAAAATTAGTAGGTTTACATGAACATTGAACGTAAGTCAAGTTTAGTTTTAAATAGAAATAACTAATTAAATAAATATGAGATCCGTATGGCTATAATTCAAAAATAACATAAAGATATACATACACCAAAATATACATTAATTCAAATTGATTTTGTTAAGAAGAACCTACTCTGCTCCACGTGTAAGTAAGTGTGTGTAAGTAAGTGACCTGGACCTTTCCTTTTGATCTGCGGTCTGATATTAATATTTCGTCAAGTTAAAGTGGCTTCTTAGTAGTCATAATATGGGGGCATAATTTGACATTTGTGAAGACCAAACATCGGCTTGTTATTGTACCGAGCACGGACCTTTATTATTGGAAGAGCCATTGACCATTGTTTTAAATAATTTATTAGCGTACGGATAATATTACCGTAATGTTTAGTGTTTAACACAAAGTAAGTTCACACTAAGCAGTTTTGATGAACAATGAAGACCAGTAATCAAATAATACTGAGAAAAGATAACGAATTTTTGTATTACAGTGTAGTTAGATTTCAAATATTGTTGAGTGGACTTTTTATATTATACGAAATCTTTAAATCTTCTGATATAAAGAGGCACGACAAGTAGATATTCGTTATGTCAATTACATAGTTTGTAAGGTATAAAGAAAATTTCCAAATTTGGTGTCATTCTGTTTGCTTTTTGTGTGTAAAGTACAAACTGTACCCTTATTAAAATATGAAATAAAAAGCTAAATGTGTTTGTATACTTTTGTAAATTTGCCCGTGTACTGTACTTAAGATCATTTGTTACAGAATTTAAATGATTTTTTTTCTAAACTATCCACAGATAATGCGAATAGTTTGTTTTTTAACTATGAAACGAATCTGGTTAAAACAAAATTTCAAAGTATAAAGAGTTTGTAGTAGTAATAAAACATATTTATGCATATGGCTGCAATTTTCGAATTCTTTCAAATGATAATAAAAATTAACAATATCCTGTGATGGGATTCATTGTGATGAAACCGACATGGTTCAGGTTCAACAGCTTTCATAGATATATAACTATCTCCAACTCTCTGGTTAGCGCTTTTAAAAAATTGCGTTAGCCTTTTAATTATGAAAGTGGGTACATCCTCACAAACCTGTTTTTTATTTTTATAAACTCTTTCACCAGCAGCTTGTGGTAACATGAGCGTAAAATATTAACGATCATGCGTAAGTTTTTAAATGGATTCAGTGAAATATTAACAAATTTACTTCTCACGCGATAGATGTCCTCAGCTTTATTTTCGATAAAATTTCTTCAATGTACTTCAGTAACTAACACAGTCACTTAAAGCGTTAATAAGCTCTTAATTACACGAATTGGTTATGAAGTACTTAAATTGGCAGGTGAATTCGTTTAATGTACTTACTTAGAATTTGTAAAAATTGTTAACTTAACGTATTAAGCAACTGTTTGCTATTTATATATACGAAAGTAAATACAACTTGTCTAATTTATATGTAGTACCGATTGCAAACGAAACTTTATATGTAAGTTTAACTAAGATTTAATAATAATAACATATGAATATAAATTGAATCAGATTGAGAAATTTGGATCCTTTTAAATCGTAATGCAATCTTCGTTTAGATTAAGTTTTAATATAGTAATAGAAAACCGTGACGGCTCAATTTGTGCGATCAAATACGCTTTACGTGTTGAAGAGGCGCGAGTTTGATTTCCATTGAACTTGAGCTTTCGGTAAAGGAAAACTTTGTGATGACACCGATATATTAAAAGAAAGGTAGCTTTCACAAATATGTGATATTTGCCAGCATGGTGGATAAAAGGCCACAATTCTTTCATTGTGAGAGAATGCCCTAAGTATCATCAGTAGAAACATTAAGTCAGCTGCTGTAATAATATGGCTATATAATAACATATTATTGTCGAAATAGAAATATTTATAAAAAAACTGAGTTTCACGGATTGCTATAAAATTGATTGCATCCGCAAACGTGGAGCATCGTAAAGAGTTAATTGGTGATAAAGCCGAGTAATTGGTCGCGGCAATCGGCGCGAGCGCTAATGAAACAAAATTACTGTGTTACGGGCCCCGCTAACGATCTATACAATATCTGCAATCTTATGTACCTCCGCATGACACATTATACTACTCAGTATATATAGTTTATATAAAGGAAACAGATTTAACACATTTTATTAATTTGCCAGGCATCAAATGACAATGAAACTAAAAATGTCTTTAACTTGGAACGCAGTATTTAAAGTGTTATATAGGTTATCTTTTGTAGCAGTAAAAAAGCTTGTCAGGGTTCCTATAAGTAACTATCATTGTAGTTCCGAAATACAATAAACTATAAGTTACACGAGTAACACTATTTATTTTCTTAAGTCTTAGTACACAGTACACAAGTCGTAAAAGTTAAAACGATAAACTATTGGAGTTTGGTAAGTAACTATGATGTTCAAATAACTGGAAGGTGATGGAAAATTAAACAAATCAAGGAGCTTATTGCCCCATTATCCGTTACCAGTTATCGGAAAAGTATTACCAGGTAAAGAAATCAAAAAACATTTGTCTCTAA
>DWHU01001803.1:0-11351 GCA_018247975.1 Parides photinus
TGGCCAAAACTCTCTCCATTAGGAGAGAAGGCCCCGTGTCCCAACAGTGGGAACATTCAGAGGGTTGAAAAAAAAATGATATCCACTCGTTCTCCTAAAAATAAGATTAAGAGCAACACCGGACTTGAGGGGGCAGAGCACGGAAGGTGCTAGCCTAAGTCTCTTACTAGTAGCTAAGCACGAGGGCTCCCTCAGGGACCTCGTCTCGGGCTGACTACTTTTGTTTAACAACCGGACGGGACCCATATCGCTGCGAATGCGCGTTTATATAGTAGGACAGGCTATTGGCAATGTTGTGTGTGCAGTTGGCGAGAGCAGCGGCAAGCCGAACCGCACGGTGGCGAAGCACATCCCGGGCGGCGCCGGCACCGCGGAGCTGGGCGCGCGCGCGTCCGCCGCCGCCGGCGAGGTGGCGCGCGCCCACCACCTCGTGCTGGAGCGCGGCGACAAGCTGTCGCAGCTGGAGGAGCGCACCGAGCGCATGCACTCGCAGGCCGCCGAGTTCTCCTCCTCCGCTCACCAGCTGATGCTCAAGTACAAGGACAAGAAGTGGTACCAGCTGTGAGGCGACCGCCACTACCACCACCGCACGGAATCTGCAAAGTGACGCTCCCGAGCCGAATTATCGCTTGAAACTAACGTTTGCTCCGTACGATGCACGTCCGCACCTCGTAGAGCCAGCGGCCGTCAAGTGTTAGATTGTTCATTGCGAATGACTAGCTACATCTGCATCAGCTCAACAAACAGCATCCAGAACGTACGAACGCGCCTCCTCGTGTGAATGCAACGTGAGATCACTTCGAGTTAAAAATAATACCATTCTTATACAAATACATATAACTAGGACATTTTAATTTTCCAGGAGCAACGTAGCAAATAAATTAAGGTTCACTTCAATAAATAAGGAATAAATGAAATATTAAAATATTTGTAGTGATTCCATAAGGAAACGGGTAGAGGGAGAGCGTCCGAAGCGAGGTGCGACCCGCGACGGTATTGCAGAACGCGAACAGTTCGCCGGTGGTACGGATCCAACGCACAAAGGTTTTTAATGTACAAGTGTAGGTACTGCTCGGGGCGAGCGATACAATCGTTCAATTATTCCTGTGCCTGTATATTTTACTGATGCTGTAAATCAATAGTTTGGTTCGCGGATGAAAAAGTTAATATTTAAAGATGTCTCCCATCTCGCGTAGAGCACCGCCCGTACCGCACGCGTTCTCGCGGTGTGATAATGTAAATAAAATTGAAAACTATAATATTATTATGATCTTTTTATACACAATCTATTGTAGTGGAAACGCTTTGTAAAATTCCTCGCGTTTTATTTTCCATTTATAATTTGTTGATGAGAGGCGAAGGATTACAACTATTACAAACTAGCCGAGTCTAGTATTGAACAGTCGCATGATGCGCGGGCTTTTTGACATACGCGGCACAGACGACAAATGGATTTAAGTTTCAACGGCACAGACACGAGATTATTCAATGTTGCCGTTATCCTTAACATGTAGCTGTATATTTTTATAGATACGAATGCGAGTAAAAATTAACTTTAATAAAATGAATAATGATAGTCGATGTTGAACTGTATAATGTGATAAGTTGATAAAAATAAATAAATGATACTAATAAACATTGGAAAGTTAAGCATTGGATGACAATAATTTTTGTTACTCTGCTAATTTCTTAAGCATCACAAGGTGCTTCTTTATTTCCCTTTTCTCTTCCTCTTTCTTTGTTTAAAACTTTTCCAATCTTACTTTATTTTATTTTTTTTTCCTATTTTACTGTTAAATATTAATTTGTAAGCATTTGTTAGTAGGGACACTTTATATTTAAATGAAATACTTTAAATTTTTTGCGTAGGGTTCACGGTGCACGTCACCACACAAAATGATAGCAATACTAAGCGCAGATTGCCAGCCTAATAATACCAGACCAATTGGTGTTGTGTTGGTGTTGCTAGTTAAAATAAATGATAATAATGAAAATATAACTATTATTATAACATAAAATAAGTAATAACTGCATCATGTATATCGCTGGTTAATTATAAATTTGTAAAGAGACCCTCTGTGTATATGTTGTTTGAAAAGAAATTTATTAAGCACATACATCCTGATGTTGATTGTGTGCCACAGTATTGTATTAACTGTTATAAATATTTGCGAATTTAATTTGAAATTACTTGTACAACCATCATATATACAGGGAGTTTCTTTAACCTATATGTAAGTAATGTAGTGAAAATCGGTGTATCGCATGGCAATAATAATTTCTATCACATCTCAATATTCCCAACTGTAACTGGTAAACCTGTATGGCTTTCCGCTTGTCTCTCTTTCATTAGTTAGAAAGTAATAGTTATTTTCCTACTAAGCTAATTAATTTGTCTCTTTAAATAAATAATTATTAAGTGTATATTCCTATATTTAGGTTTATTATCTATGCCATACTCTTGAGTCGTAATTGTTTATGAAAAAAAAGAAAATCTATAAACTGGAATAGAAGCAAAACTGGAATAGATTTTAGAAGGAAAACCTATGTTATTATTATTGTGAATTTATTTATAAAAGTATTATAACAAATATATATTTTAATTAAATTTACCTACATTATTGTTATCGTTCCATATAATATTTTTATAATGTTAACTCTATGGTCAACCTAATATAACCTCATTTACTTAAGAATAATGAATAGTTTTAAAAACATATATGTAAAAAAAAAATAATATAATTTTTAATGAATTGATTGTGAAATATAATTATAAACAGAGTTTAATTTCGTTAAGTACATTATTGTCGCCGGAGTTACTATCAGGAATATAATGCTGTAACGGATGAATTTGAATCTTCATAGTTCCAATTTAATGTTTTACATAGATTGATAATGCATTATTTTCTTAAACTATTGATTGTTTAGTAGTAACAATATTTTCTTACTGGATTTAAGGTAATTAGTGCTCATGAAACTTAATTCCAGCTTGCATGTTGTTTTCAAGTTGTGAAGCGAGCGTCCGCCGCAGTGGTGCACCGTTTTATATCTGGTCGCATATCAGTGTTATATATAAAAAAAAAACTACTTAGAAAGCGAAGCCCTTAGTGCCTGTAGTATGTAAAGGGGCTTAACTTTTTTACCTAACCCTTCTAAGATATACTTAGGAATTCATTTCTGTCATTTCAATCTAAGCTTAATCTGTAAGTGCTGCTGAGGCTTAAAACTACCATAGATTACGGTTCATGGGATTATTGTGAAGCTGGAGGTTGAGTTTACAGTTTCGGTCCGAGTTCATGTCATCTCAAATAACAATGTATATGCTTCCGTATCCGCACTGTACAAATTGCTGGTAATTACTAAATACATTTTGGTAATAACAATAACCGTTAATCTGATGAATTGATGATAATAATTGACACTTCATTTTTTTTTAAATTACTTGTGTCTGTGGTATTTCTGTATTCATTTAAAAAAAATACAAACATATATATTTCGAAGTTATTTATTATCTGTTTAGCTTAATAAGAAACTTATTTTTTATCGTTAATTTCTTTCTTAGGAACAGGCTAAGGTTCTGAGACCACGCCTCTTCGACTTATATTAGACACAATAAATTTCGCAGTTTATATTTTTCATTATGAATAATGAAATTTTCCACAGTCGTTTCCATAAGGAATTGAGCGGCAGCCGCTCTTTTCACCGCAACTTGAACTGGTACTACAGGTTTCCGAATGTCCATATTAATCTGTGCTGTAGGCACCGTTCTAATATAAGGTAGTAGAAACAGTTAAGTTTACTCAATTTTATTAATCGTTGCTCTGCTCTGAGATGGCTAGTTTCTTAGAGAACGGCGATATCGCCCCATTCGGACGCCAGTTATTTTGGAAATTATGGGACTAAATTAATGTAAGATTTGTAAATAAACAATGAACAAAACTTGTGGCAAATTATTACTTGTTAATCTTAAACGACCGTAGTTTGTTTCACCATTATTTTGTATTTACTAAACAAGTGTCTCTTTAACGTTCGGAAACGAGGAAACTATTATAAGAGCTACAACTATACATATTGTATATAAAGGATGCTGTTGAATTATATTATTTAGTTTGGTAGTTGATTATAGTCATTATATATAAATGAATTATAAAAATAAAAACTATATCGAATGATGTTGTTTTTTTTATTTCAAACCTAGTGCTAATAACGAAAACCTTTATTAGATGTTAAAACGTGTTAAGTGACTATCTTTGGGCAAGAGACGATTTGAATATCTACTTCATTGCAGTGGTCCAAAAACCATTACCATCTTGCGCTAACCTGAATCATGCCAAGATTATCAGAAATATTTTGTGATTTTGTATTGGATACTCAATCATTTAATTGTTTATTTTTTGGTCGATAATCACCTCGGACCTCTTGAAATACGCTGTGCCTCTTGAAACTAAGGTACATTCTGAGCAAGAATCCTACAGAAAAGACATCTATTAATCGTGTCTGACCAGATTCTTGGTAAGGGACTTATGAGGATATGTATTTAGATTTCCTCCCATTTCACTTTTTTCTTCTGATTACGTTTTATTGATTGATCCACGACAGTTCAAAGACTAATTGTCTATGTTAAAACCTACTGTTTAAACTAATTATGAGTCACTAAACCAGTTACAGCTCTAACGTGGATCATCTTTTGCCAACACCATCATTCCGCAAACTTCAAAACGCTGCCTCGCATCAGCGTGAATAAAGCGTGTTATCTAGATATAGGAAAAGGCTGTTATAGACGAAAACAAAAAGGTTTTATAGGTGTACAAATTGTAGAATAAAACTCGTGTAGTATTGAGCAACTTTTTTAATAAAACTTTTTAACTATTGAATATAATAAATACAATAGAATACATTACATACGAGCATTT
The DNA here is from genome assembly GCA_018247975.1 of Parides photinus. Lineage (NCBI taxonomy): Eukaryota > Metazoa > Arthropoda > Insecta > Lepidoptera > Papilionidae > Parides > Parides photinus. The sequence goes on from DWHU01001803.1 coordinate 4,914, forward strand.
ATCATGTCTCGGGCGCGTGGACGCGGAGGGGTGCTATGAAGAGTATGGAAGAAGGATCGAGGGTTTTGTGGGAAGATGGTGGGATGCGAGGGTAGTGGTGGAAGCTTTGTCGCGCCAACGACGCCCGGAAGGCACAGTCCTCGTTTCGGCAGATGTCCACTATATATGTACAGTTGAAAGACGAACAAACTGAACGCGGTGTTTAACAAGAGATCACATGATCTTCGTAAGACGTTCAGTCCGCCAGCTATCCAGCTAAACACAGATGAAAGTTAAACACGCTTTGCAAAATTATTGTACATGAAACGAATAAACGTCGCTGCAACTATCCTGCGGACAAATTTACATAGAACATAACCCAAGTTTTGCAATCCACGAAACCACACGATGTTGTGTCGTGTAGCTTTTTCTATCGCTACAGATATTGTATTTAATATAAACTGTCGCATAAAACCATTAATAGTGGGGAACGTCTTCGCGAATTGAATATTAACAAAACCTGTCGTATAACCTAAAAGAGGCGGCAACGGTAAACTATTTTTAATGATTATAAAGACCTAAATATAAATGGCAAATACGTATAAAATACTTTTGAATGATTGAAATACACTTTCACAACTTAATACCAACGAACGTCGTATTTGAGTGATGTTATTTACAGAGTACAAACGTTGCGGTTATACTCAGCGTGTTAAAGTGTAACAGCTCTTATGGCGTTAAGTCTAAGGCCGTGGGTAAGTAAAAATGTAAAAAAGGAATGGCTTAACCATTTAATGTTTACTGTTACATTAAAAATCTAGGGCCCGAATATAAGGCCACGACGCGGGGACGGCGAGAGTGCGGGTAGAGCGAACAAAAACAAACTTTCGACATAGTTTTTTTTATTACAATTTTGTTTATCGGCAACATTTCATTAGTAAAGTGGCAACATCTAATAACTGTCAATGAGTTTATAAGGTATAGTAATCGTCGCCGTCGACGACTCTATCGTTAAGGCAATACAAAAGATCGAGGACGGCGCAATCGGCTGAGGATCGGACAAACCATCACATAATCCTGTACAATTTAAACTCGTTGCATTAAATGACCGACATTGAGACTCCATTTTTTCGCTTATACACTTCCGATTATCAACTAAAGGTGACGCGACCAGAAGCCGATAAACGGACGGTTAAAGCACAAGTAAATTCAATTGATATCAAACTCATAACGTTATCTATTAGAGTAGTATAATACCGTCGAATGATCAAATGGATCTAGAGACAACAAAATCAAGTCCCAATAAGTATGGATTTGGATAAATTTATGCACTGCTTGTGGGATAACTGATAAGTTGAATGTACGCGTAATATTATGCCCTAATTCCGTACGCTTACAACTACAACTTCATGAAATATTTACATCGAATAATACGCTACGGTAGTGTGTGTGTGACGTACGGGTTCATGTACAGCTTTCTCGATTTAGCACCTTTCTACGGCTGCCGACAATGTGACTGTGTGATAACTAGATTATGATAAACAGCGACTTTAGAAAGAGACAGAATGAATAACATCGCGACTTTAAAATGTTAAAAGTGATACCATTCGTCACACTGCAGCGCCAGTTCACATTTCGCTAATCACAGCTAGTTACATACACAGACTCCTACAGCACAGGTTCCCAAACTTTACATGAACTAACGCTTTTACAACACTCGACTGAAACAATTTTACATCTCTCCAAAATCACAAATTAACAAAATGAATTCTCTTACTCTTACTAATAAATCTCCATTATCCAAGGAACCCGTGCTGTATCAACTGAAGGTAAACATTATGTCGCGCTAACTTTGAAATCGCTTAACGATTGAGGATATATAAAACAATGAAATACTAATTTTCATCTCCGTAAGAATACTTATAAATCAATACCGCAATTAAACGATTTGACACAATACAGTTATACAATAATACAAATAATGAAATTCATTTAATAATTAAGAACAACATTAACGTTGATATGAGTTTATTAATCAATCATACAAATCGCTCACAATCACAGACTATTGAAAGATCGACCGTTTCTCGCCATTTTAAGTCACTCGAAAAAGCCATACCGTAATATTCACATAAATAATACTTCAAAAATCGACTGAACTAAAATTAAAAGTTTACACGGAAATTATAGTGGAAGCTCCCTATTTTTAAAAAGAAATTATGTGGACTAAATTAGAGTTCTTTCCAACGAAGAAAAGGAGATAAAAATTTTACCAATTTAAAAACTATGTAATCACAACTAATGAGAAGCAATACCATGTTTTGGGTTAAAAAATTATGATTCGCTGTATGTATCCCAAATAGGTACACAATTTTGGCAAAATGATTTGGCATTGAAACTGAGTACCTAACAGAAGATTAGCATCTAGTGTGTAGAGTTCAGTCTTCAAAAAAATTATAAGTCAAAAGTATTTTCTTATTAATGAAGATTTGAGGTGACAATGAGTTGACCATAGCTCGAAGAAACATACAGACAGAAAAGACAGACCTTTAAATGAAGACCTTGCAAACCTACCGACCTAGTGAATATCGCGATGAATTCATGGATGCATAGCATCGGACTAATCGCAGAAGGAACCTGATTAAAGGGTTACATTCAGCAGCGGACAGCAGCCCAATTCGGAGCACCTCAAGAAGAGTGGACAACAACAAACTGCAAAGATGGTTTTCAATATTATTTAGTACTATATTACAATGTTATTATCTCTCCATGGTAGTGACTGACCGTTCAATAACATGAAGATGATCCAATTTTGGAGAGTCCTGTGGAGAGGATAGTGGTAGGGTTTACTCGTACTCGTCTTGCTGGCTAATATCCTATTTAAAAAGTTGGGGTATCCTGGACTAGCACGCTCTTTCATTCACGCAGCATTAGCAGTATTTAAAATTGAGGTTAAGGTCAAGTTTCTTTAATACGCCACTACAGATAAGAAAAAATACAGACAGTAGTGAGCGATTGCAGCAGCATTAAGAAAGACAGCAGTATACCACAACGGACACAAAACCAACTAAATCTACGAGTGATATTTGTCCATACATATGTATCGACGCGGCCAATCCCGGCTACGATATGTTGAGTGATATATTCAACACGATATGAATGTTACGGAACAATATATTGCATCTTACATAATTACATAAACTTAAATAGCCCAATAAGATTCCCACAGATGGGATTCGGGCTTTCTACGCAAGGAGCGGGGCCAATTATCTACAACATTGGGAAATGCGAGTTGTTTGGAAAAAAATAGCAATAATTAAAAAAAAAATCGTAAGTATTTGATATAGTTCTGGTTACAGCTTTCAACAAGTTATGTAAACATTTTAACAAAGAAGTTGTCAACAAAAGAAAAAATTAAAATTTTTCTTACTCGTCTGTTTTATTGAAAAACTTAATAATGCGCCCTAATATCGAATATTCGCACTTGGCTCTTACATTGCCTTCTATACATCAGACAGGTTCCCTCAAGGGACTCCTCTGGGCACGGTGTTATATAATATGCACATTAAAACCCTAATATACATTGCTTTAAACTTAACTAGAACGTAAGGTACGTACAAGGCTACACGTTGCTACAAACACTAGTTACTAACAATAATAGATAATATATACACAGTAAAACACTGTTAATTGAGATAGGAATTGAACCCGTGGGAAAACAGGAAACGCGAATTTTAACATCTACGCGACTCGGGCGTACGATAACATATAACAGTTAGATTGCATTTTGCTATAATATCCTCTAAACATTACATATATGTAGTTTGACCATGTTTTGTGAACATTACAAGATATCTACGTCCAACAATGGACGCCCATCAATTGAGTAGATAATGATTATGATGGTAATTAAGACCATGTAACATAATATGTAGATGATATACTGAGGAAGAAACGTTACTTTGCTGAGCGAGTTTGTAAAATAGTTTTAATTTAACCTCTCAATATTACATATTTTGATAATTGTATAGAAGTTCATTAATACAATAATATCTTCAACAAACACCCCATTGAAGATATAAACTTTATCTTTTCCACGATGCACTCATTACTTAACATTAAAATTGAAGCTATCAACTTTTTATAATAACACATGCGTTGCACATTAACATCACAGTATTTTATTTTTAATATCATTCAATACACATTAAAACAATTTTTTTCCATATTAAGAGCAAAATTGCAATAATTTTGTAAAAAAATTTATTCCACAAGCTACATATCCATTTCATCTAAGCGAATGTCTCAACTACAATTACTACACATTTAAGCCAGACATTGTACAGCATGCTAATAGAAACCATGTAGTTTATGGTTAAGTGCAATTCTGCCCTTGTTTCATGAGCGGCTACATAAATAATAAAAACTCCAATTTGATCACACATAATCAGATTTTAAAAAATCTTTAAAATCTCTCAATTACACATAATTAGCTAGCTACGAAGAACACGAAAGGAAGATTCAACCTCATACAAGAATATGGAACAAATAAAATGTAAATGAACAGCTTTTTGCAAAAGCAACTGTCAATGTGACAGCCGTATAAATTAACACAGATAAAATATAAATTAAAATGTACAGATAAGTAGAGAATCCATGGGAGGGGGGAGGGGGCTATCTTAGGCAGGAAGGATATGCAATCACAATGTAATGTAAAACGCCAATGAATAGAAAAATTCTGAGAAGAACTAGGACTGAAGATTGTCTCCAATCATTGTAATATCTGGGATATTGAGGGGAACTGCAAAGAATAGTACCGGGGACAGGTTATTATAACATTGCATTGGAAAGACATATAAGACACAAAGGCTTTCCATAAGCTGCGAACGACTACTTAAACAAGAGATATCCTATTGTCTAAAACCGATAAATAGCCGTGATTTCCCCCAAGCCCACTGATAAAAAAAAATTAAAACTTTTACCATCATTGTGCCGGCCACGTGGTATCAAAGAACGCAATTCTTATGATAAAATATATACTGATACTGAAGACTTATGGTAGAATTAATAAATGATATTATACAATGAAGTCAAGGGCAGGGTGATTTTTAGGAGAAGCTTACGTCCAGCAGTGGACGAAACACGGTAGGTGATGATGATGACGTAAATTTACTAAATAAGCTCACATCGTCTTAAAAATAACTTTGTTCAATATCACACGTCGAGAGGGACAGACGGTCAGACAGTAAAATAGGAAGGCGATTATCGTAATGAGAGAACTACGGATTATGGTGATTGGTCCATAAATATTACCGTATCGACCAATGTCGCCATCTGCGATAAAGGTAGAGGCATGAAGAAATACTTCTTTTTAATATTGGTTATGGATGAACTTGCTCCGTTACTTTGCACATATAAAAATTTATCAGCAACCAAGTTAAAGTAAAATTTTGAAATCCGTATTGCAATGCGAAGCGTGCAAATAAACGGACGCCACAATAACATTAATATAAAGTTATTTGCTTCAATGTAGAATGATTTCAAATTCATTGGTCCATTATATATATACATAAAATGTTTCTTTGTACGAAATTTAGGAACAGATCGACAAACATCAATTATTTACGGTTCACTATTACAAACAAACCACATAGAGTATATTTTTCGTTTAACATGTATATTGTAAATGTACACAACAACAAAATGTATCAATACGAACAACTGACAGATAGACAACGGTAAAGGTTTATTACATGACCGAGGTGTTATTGGAGTATGATTACGTGTAGTCCTTGTGGCGACTGTCGGACCTGTTCCGCTCCCACGTGGGTGTGCAACCGTCGCAGCGCGTGGCGACGTGGCGCTAGCTGTACACAAAGGATCACCTGTCCGCCGCCGGCTCCTCCGCGCTGCGCTCGGGGCGCGGCTGCGCGGGCGGAGCCCCGGGCGCCGCGCCGGGCGGAGCGCCGGCGAGCTCGTCCGGCTGCGGCATGGCACTCACTATGTCGGCGATGACGTCCGGCGCCATCGAGCTCATTGCGGTCAGCAGGTTGTTGGTGAGCTCCGCAGCCGACGCTTCATCCATCGGCTTCACTTTAAACTCGTTGCCCAAACTGAGAGCCTGCATGGATTGATCTATTCCACTTTGGCAATTTGCATCTGGAACATGAGAAACTTCCTCGTTACCCTTTCAAAAAGAATCGTCCAGACCGTTACATGGTGGTAAACTAAAAGTCTATCTATAAATGATGCTAGATAGAAAAATAAACGTCGTTAGCTCGTTTTTTTTGGATATTGATATTTTTTTTTTAATTTATTTATCAACTTTATTTGCACACATAAAATTGGACAAAAGGGCGGACTTAATGCCGAAGGGCATTCTCTACCCAGTCAACCATAGAGTTGAGCAGAGAACAGTAGTGTGGATGCAGCATTAATACAGTACGTGATATATATAAT
>DWHU01001804.1:0-11348 GCA_018247975.1 Parides photinus
AACAAAAATTTTACCTGTGCATCACACATCAAACGATAAGATTAAAAATTATTTATACAAACTTTCAACGAAGTAAAGCAAGAACATTATTGTATACATTTATATTATTTTGCAATAATTGGGTTACAATCGTCACCTATATTGAAATTGCCTATTAACGCTGCTACGTTGCTATCCGAATTATCGAACCACATACCAATTTGATTTCAAGTTATCAGAAATAGGATTAGTTTCAGCGGTGCTTAATATAATACCTCAAAGTGGGGAGCACATAGAGTCCAAATTCATCTGGCGAGGCCTCGTTCGCAAGCCAGATGATTGGTTGCAAAACGGCACAGAGCACCTCAGCAGTTCTCACTTCTAGCTGCAGTGCGGGCCACACATGCTGCCAACGCAGTTTCTGTAAAATACCATTACTAAACATTTCGCTGAGACTAACATAACATATATCTGATATACAACATTACAAATACTTCCTTACAAACGTAGGTAAATCAACAACAATTGAACAAGAATAGTAACCACATGGCTAACAAGATGCAATAAAAGAAAGCAAGGAAAGCAGAAAAGATGGAACGATATATTCAAGAAAATATATGAATGCGCCGCGCTTTTGCCGCAGAGGCGACTTCTGCAGCAAATACATAAAAAATATGTCAAGTTTAGTTTGCAGTTAGAGATAAAGATATATTTATTACAAATATTAAATGTTCTCAACACGTATGACTTATTTATCAACGCTATGAAGAGACAAACGTTACTTGTTAAAAGAATTATTACACTATGGATTTCAACTATTTTCAATTTATAGATTATCATAATCGGCATATGATTCTGGATTCTTCTTAAGATGTTTACACTCATCGTATATGTATTTTATCGTCGATAATTTCATTTACCTTCGGTATGTATGGCAGGGCATCGATAAGTACAGCCAGATAAAAGTTAGCCTTCTGGTGCGGATCCTTCATAGTTATCACATCCAAAAACTGCATTGCATGAATGGCAGGCTCGCTCTGGCATCTATTTGAAAGATTCAAAAGGTTGTTAAAAGTTGTTTAGATAATGTTTAGTTGTTTAATTTCACAGCAAAAGTTTTAACTCATTAAAGTTAAATAAAAATAATTGGTATAGAATCAGAAGAAATGTGTATAATTATGACAAGTAGAAGATTGGAGACCGGATCTGATGAGCGTTTGTTCATGTCAGAGTAAAATTTCATGAGTTAAGTTAAATAAATACAGTAGGTAGATTGTTAATTGAATTGTAAAATTTAATCAGAGCAAAGCAAAGGGTTTTCTCTGTCATGATTAAATTACCGTTTGTTGTGTCTAAAGCTTGTAGTGTCTCCGATTTTATGACTCGACGCGATACGATAGACAAGATGTTTAGATAACATTACATAACTTATTGCTTTATACGTAAAATATTACATGTCAGTATCACATTAATTCCAATGACTATAGATGTTTATAATGCATGCAGTAAGATCTACTGTCGTCAGTGATGTGGTATGAAATGTAGTTAATTGTTTGTAAACTTTATTTACTTGAAGTACTTTATCAGAGGCAACAACTGGGTGGTCGGGCGAGGATGGGGGTCCCGAGAGAGCAGACGCTGTGTGGCCTCTTGTAGGGCGCACGGCACGCGCGGCAATATCGCATTCACCTGCTGATCCAACTAAACAAACCAAGTTGATTATTGTTACTATATGTCATATAATAATCGCACAATATGATCAAACTATTTTAAGACCACACCAATATCAAATACAATAAGTTTTTTTATAATCGTAGCGAGTGTAACTACCGAGTTACCCAAGGGATGTTAGTGATATCAAATATAATGTATTTCCATTCTCTGTAATGTTTTTGCGGTACTAAAACATAAAATGTGTTTATTCTCTAGAAATTCTCAAATATATTAGACCTTGCTTTAAATAGAAGTAGTGTAAGAATGCTTTGTTATTATCAATACTTTACCACTTTTTGTAGAGGCGTCTATTGTAGCGGCCATCGAATCTTTGCTGAATATTCGAATGTTAATAAGTTTTTTGGTTAATTAAGTGTTTTTACGTGTTCCGGCTCTCAGCTTTGGGAAGTCAAAGCACCCAAAGCGATGAAGTTATGAATAATGCTGAGACTTATAAGAGTTATAACCCGCTGATTGCAAGTTAGACGTTAACTGAGAAAGTTCGGTGCTAAAAGTTAAAGCTATGAAACTTTAACACACGTGCCCGGCTAATTGGATTTATTGTTACACATGCGCACCTATGGATATTATAATAATAAACAGAGTTTTTATCGTTCCCACTGTTATGACTCACGGCCTTTATCCATAAAGTGAGAACCAAGTTCATTTGACCGCATTGGTCAAGTACTGTTTGATATAAATCACAAGTTAAAGAAAGCTGTTGTTCTTACTGAGGCTGAAGTCGATGTACTCTAACTCTCCTTAACAGTGTAACACATCGGTGTCTAAACTGATGCTGATGAGGGCATTAAGAATGATATCTATTGTCTTATAAGAATTTTGTTAAATAATATACTTACGTAGTCGATCTGCCTCATGTACAGGATCGGGTTGTTGTTAGCCTGTATCAGAGGCCTACCGTAGTTGAACACGGCGCAGATCACGAGGCCGAGCGAAAACATGTCGGACAGTATGTTGCACTGTGCGTTAGTCTGCACTTCGGGAGCTATTGATGTATATTAAAAATAATACAGTTGTATAAGTCATTACATATTTCAATCCATTGAGAACTTTGTAAGAATAAAAGATCTACAATTCTAAATTAACGTGTATACAGTATTAGATATTAATAAGTTAAAATGATAATGATATAAAATTATCCAACTTTAAAATTAATGTGAAAACTTGTGGTTTAGGTAAAAGTAATAATGATTTCTTTTAACTTGTTTGATTAGAAATAACTTTCAGCAATACTGAACGTTTTAAAGGTCGATGTTAGGAATAAGTTTTTTTTAAAGTAGGTTCACAACTTAACGTTTTACAAAATTAAGTTCACTCATCAAAGTTTATTCTAAGAATGATATTTAATCGAGAAATATTAGCTTCAGAACTATGTCGTAACTATTACAATAACATAGAAAGTACGCTAGTTAAGATGTTTACCAGATATTACAAACGTCGCTTCTTTTATACTATGAACAAATTTATATTTGTTTCATGATTTTATTATGTTAAGAAAATGGATATAAAGTACAATACAAATAAATGTAATAATGTCATACCCAAGAAGTCGAGGTGTGGCTGGCAGATCTTAGACACTTTAATGGACCACGGTGGCACAGGGACCATTTCTGTAGGGTCGTGGCCTATGATGTTTTCTGTTCAACGGGTACATATTTATGAGTAAACAAAACAACATTCGAATTTGAAGCAGAAACTTTGAACATCTGAAGTAAACTTTTAAAACTTCAAAGATAGTTCAGGTGAAAGCAAGAGGTAAGTTAAACACGACGCTGCTTCTAACCGTGTGGTTACTTTTTTTACTTTGTTCGTTAGTTGATTCTAAAACTTCTAGCAAAGGGTTCAAATTGTAAAAGCAGAAACTGTAACGACACGAAACATCAATCGAATATACTTTATATTTACAAGGAGATGTTTAACTTAGGGCTTTTACGAGGGTCTTTAAAAGAGAACCACAATGTTGATAGACATTTTTATATACAACATTTCGACAATAGTTGAAAACATTACATGAACTTTTATATTTTATTTTGATCAGTATTACTCTTGGTCAAATATAAATTATAGATGATACATAGATACGGACAATGTAATGTTAATACAATAAAGTATTATACACATTTTCTGACTTTCTTCTCGATAGTTAATGTTTTGTAGAGGCGATCGTGTTTAATTAGATAATCATATAACAATCACTTGTATATTATAGTAAATAACTGTAGCTAATACAATAATTAAATTTTACAAAGGGTTTAACAGGAGCTTTAGCAAATATCAAGTGATTTTGATACAATTTCAAATGTAATTAAAATTTGATCCCCCGTTTAATTAAGATCGAACAAATCTCTATATGCCGTAGCGGGAACACGAGCTTAACATGTTACGGTATGAGCTTAATCAAAGTTTTATATACATCTTTGTAATGTTTGTATTAGCTATAAATCATAAGAATTCAACATTACAGTCTTCTCGTACTTTACATTTCTGAAACAAGATCTTAATTAAAATGTTTGCTGTTATCTCATTTCTTAGATTTTCTTGAATAGATCTAATCACTAGTGACTATAAAACTTAAACCATTAGGACATTTAACTACGCAATTAAGATAAACTTTCCTCGTTTATATTACCTTTTATGTATTTAAAAAATATTCAGCTGCCTACAAATTCAAATGCTACTTTTATCGCCATTTTATAAGCGTCGTTAAGTACAAGTGAAAAAAGTAAATTCTGTTAAATAATTTACTCCTCAGGTGGTTAAGTACTAGCTTAGTGCGGAGTGACTCTCTCTCCGCAGACCTTTTAAATAATTTACTACAAGGTACTAGACACTTGTTACTTTAGCCTTTAAATAACACCGTGATGTGAAAGCTGCTGTCTATTGAGTGAAATAAAGTGAAAATACAAATATTAAAAATGTTGACTTCATATAAAAAAGTGTTGTTTATAATAATCTATTGGAAATGTGTGTGTGATAAACGATGTGTTGTGATATAATATAGCAGCTATTGAAAACGTAATTTTACGAAATCATTGCTATACTGTCTGTTAGTTTGTATACTATTTGCTTATGTAAACCCTTCGTTTACTTACCCACGAATTCGAGTCCGAAGAGCTTCCATGTGCCACGTTTTGTGACAATTATCACCTGAGGGCACACATTGCGATGGATCTGCCTGGCTGTGTAGTGCAGGAAGTGCAGTGCCTCGATAATCTAATACGGATAAACTATTTGATTGTATTTGCTCTCCCACTTCATAAAGCCTACTATATTTAACTCATAAGTACACCATACGCCTAAAACTACTTTCATCGTCCACTAAACACGAACTAAATTGTACACTGGAATTACAAGACTCTTCATCGGTTAGTTATATGTAAGCTATTATTTCACCGAATCCATAAATTACTAGTTTTAATTAATAATTTTTAAAGTATTATTACTAAAGAAAATGCTTTTTTTAATGTTACGTGCGTCTGCGTAATTTATTTCATTTCCTGTTTGTAAACGAGAAAGGGGCGCGGATATTTGCTACGGTAAGATATTATGGTTGGAGGGAAATGTTAATAACCTTCGTGAACGCTTCTCGGTAAATACTGAGATAATAAAGAGGAAAAAAAAATATTACTTATAAAATAACCTGTTGAATAATAAAAATGCCTAAATTGAAAAAAATACTCAAACCAGTACATTAACAGTTTGATACAAACGCCGTACCAATCATAATGAAATATTTTAAAAGAAAACTATCTTATAATAAACGTTTAGATACTATTAAGTAATGGTGAATATTAAATGTATGTTAAGTATAATACTAATAATCATACTCCGCTAGAGTTAGAGGCATCCTAATAATAAAAAGAAAATAATATTGTAGGTAAAAATAATTCGTTAACTTTCAGTTGAAAGTACAAGTCATGGGTTTGTAGAAATTTAGATATGAATTAACTTAAAAGGATATGGAGATGTAGTTGAATAGGATAAATTTTAAGAGCACAGTGTTAAAATAAACGTAAAGCGCATTCAGCTATGATTGCGCTAATTGACAGAATGCTATCAAAGCGAACAAAGCTCTGACGTTTTACCGATTTTCGCGTCTACGATACCAAAATAAAATAATTCTGTTGCTTGTTTCACAATGTTTGCGTTATAGTCATAAATCAGATTTAATAATATAAACCCTCTGTATTTTAATTTGTAGACCACAGAGTTGGGAATTCAGTACCGTAACTCCCCGGGGAGACCTCATTCTATAATGCGATGTTACTTCGGAGATTTCTCTAGAACCGTTTTGCAGTTCTGGTACATGAAGATGAATTTCTTATTCTTTAATCTAATTTTTATAAAGAATAGTTCGTAACTTTCTCAATGATTTAAAACTTAACTTATTTAACGCTGCAACTTCATCCTGAGGTAAACTACAACAAAGTTAACTTAAGCAACTTATCTTTCTGTTTTTATAGAGAGCTTTCTAAAGACTTCGAAGATCAACGTTCTCAGATTGATTATTATTTAAATTTTTATGTGTATAAAATATATGTAGAATATTATATTATTTATAAAACAGTTACTATGACAAATCTAAATCTTCGCTAATTCTTAACACGTGCTTCATTGTTCATGAGATCGTAGAAATCTTTTGCGAATTGAAAGGAAAAGTAAATCCTTACTCCGGAGCTCTACTTATTGCTCAATATTCGGAATCCTCACAAAAAAATATACCTTTGTTGGCTATAAGTAAATAATAAATATTTCTTAGATAAATATGAAATCTTAGTTTCGTTTGTACTTACCTGTAAGAACCCGTAGCGCAATTCAATGTCGATGAAGAAGTACTCCTTTGCAAACGGTGGACGTATAGGAGGCACCGGGGGCGGTGGTGGTTGGGAGCTGGGTGGCCCCAGGGATGGTGGATGGGGCATGATCGGAACTGGTCCATCAGGCTGCACTGGCGTAGATTCCTGTACGAGACAAAACAAACTGCCATTGCATGATATATCCAATGTACTAAATTGATGAGTGTTTTCATTTTGACTGACCGATCAGCTCAGTTGGTAGTGCACCTGCCTACTGAGTAAGAGGTCGTGGGTTCGATTCCTGCCACGAACAATATTTGTTCTGAGTCTGGGTGTTTTCTATGTATGATATGTAACAGCCATCTAGTACTCATACCATTAGCGAGTATACTCTGCTTATCTTGGTACTAGACAGTGTTGTGTGAATTATCCAAAGATATTATTGTTTTATTATTATTCATTAAATTTTATATATAAACTGGATTATTATGTTTTCTTAATTAAACTGTTTATTCTCGTCTTACACAACACAACGATATAAATCAATGATTGTAGTGGTATAGGTCACTTATGGTGTACTGTAGACGGCTGAGATACTTACATGCCAGGCCAGTATGTTGTGTAGACTGGCCATCACGGACTCAGAGGCGAAGGCTATAGTGTGACTGCCTTCCTCCAGCGAATGAATTATTTGGAGCATTTTCGGATTGCGCATTCTCTCAAGTTGTGTGACGCAATAACGGATCCGCTCCAGCATGCTTTCCTTACGTTTCGGCTTGAACAGCCTTTCAGCTAGACGCTTGTCGAACACAAACACCGAGCACTCCTGTTAACAAATTACCCTATAAATTTCCTTGGCTTCCATTAATTACCTCATCGGTTAAATAAATTACCTTTGTAAAATTAAAGTATTAAATTCCAATTAAAGGTGCTAGTAACAACGTTGTAAAGTTTATGTTCATTCAGAACGTGTAGACGACAATAAAATAGTTAAAAGTTAGAAAAAAACCATAACAACGGTATTTATTTATTTTGTATGTAGGTGTTAAGATAAAATCAAAAATATATTAAACTGTTAATCTTTAAATTACCTATATATGGTAAACGTTGATATCTAATCAAATAATGCCGGTAATACATATTAAAAAAAAATAATAATGATGGATATTAAATATGACATAGGCGAAGGTCAAAGAGTGTACACGGTAAAGCATAATTTTCATCGATATTATGAACCATTTTTTGGCGTTTAAAACTGAATTATAATCCGTGAAACACGGATTACAACTTTACCAAATGACAACACGATTCAGATGGAAATGTATTTATATTATCGGAAACAATGGAAAATATAACAATAATTTTCAGCAACAATAAACGTTTTAACTTTTCGATAACACGAATCATTAATTTCGCTTTACCTTTTTATACTCATGTTTCAGTATCTGATTTTTTATACGTACGTATATTATAAATATATTTAGAGGCTACGTTTAACTATTAAATAGTCAAGCTATAGAGTTTTTCATTCAACTTCTTCTATAGAATGTAGGGAGTAATTCTTTTATAATGATGTAAAATTGGTCGGTTGTGATTCACTAACAGACACGCGAATACGTAATAAGCTAACTTCATACAAAGCTCGTATGTAAAATTTGAAACAGAAATAGTTTCAGATCCTTCATTTTGTAATTTCTTTATATATTTAATGTCCATGATAGTGATTAAAGAAAGGCATAAAGTATTTACTTGTTCATTTAAACATTTTGTAACATATTCATTACGGATGTAGATGAGAAAGAGTACAGTCTACGAGTATATTGCAATTTGGCACTTATCATATTATTGGTGGCGAAGACAGAAACCTTATTAGCAGAGATTAACAAATAGTCCTTAATCTTCAAGCTTTTATGTAGCTTTTCTATAATTTGATATCTCTATATCCAAAAAAATAAATTTTATGCTCGGTATCCGACTCTTCGAAGACATTTTCACGCTGTCCTCCATTAAACTTTGATTTAATTGTTCCAATGAAAATTTCATCTAAAATAGCATTAAACTAATTTCTTAATATACGAAATTTTATAGTAAATTCGTTTAAGTGCTTTTTATATGTCACGAAACGTGTGGCAATATGGCCGGGCGCAAATTGAATTTCAGATTTAATCTTTCAAATTCCTATTCGAGAGATTTGTATGAAAATAAATCCAACTAAGCTAACTTTGTTCATTTAAATAAATCGTATTGTGTCTGTGATATCACAGATTCTTTTCTTTTTTTTCTGCACAGTCACACATGCACATTCTTTTCACTGTTAAGGTCTAAAGGCTCCTAATATTCTTCATTACATTATATAAAAAATACTTTCGGTAGCTGTACTCAGCACTGTTATATCTAAACATATTTTTAATATTTTTTTCTAAAATGTAAAAATCTGCCACTCGTGCCCTAAGCCTTTTATTATTTCTCAGATACACAATGCTAGATATAGGCTTCTTGAGAGATGTGCTCCAGTTTACTTTGCACTAAACACATGATCTTCACATAATCGGTCCAATTTGTGGGTATTCTTCCAGTAAAAGTCTGAGGCTTTATACTTTCTGGTTTTCAATCACCATTAAACTTACTTTTAAAGCACTTATAAATCATGTCAGCAATACATATACACCATTTGAAACAAATATTAGCTCCGTTTGTATTTAATGTATAACATATTATAAAACCGGTATTCCGTTGATGTCGGATAAGTTAAAGCTCCGCAAAACAGACAGCTTAATACTAATTGAAAACCGGATTTAAATCTGAAACGTAAATGGTGGATGAATTACGATTGCAATACTAGCACTAGTTAGTTATTATATGAATTTTAAACCATATAAAATAGAGCGACGTATTATAATTTGTTTTGTAATAAACTTTTCTATACAAATTCAATAAGAGGAGAAGGGCAACATCCTCCCCACCTAAAAGCCAACCTCACTAGCATATGTAGGTGGTACTCTATGATGTTCCCCATGATAGGATGAGACTTCCGAAACCTAAGGATTAAACACCTCCTAAAAGTGGAGATACAAAAGGCAACGGGAAAACACTGTACTTCCCAAGAAAATCGGAAGACGGAAGGACCGTCTGAAGAAGAAGAATATAAATTCCAAATACATCACTTGTGTAAAATTTGTTACATATAAAGTATATTACATACTAAATATTTTCAGAGCGCAATATAATTCATGAATGTATTATGAAAACTCATGACTTCAATTCTAGTTTGATTCGTGATCATATATAACTCCATTTCAAATGTATTTCGTCGCTCGCATTTCAAGTGAATGCAACTTCACTTTTACAACTTAAATGCGGTCGGCATGCTCGTTTTCCGGTCGACAAATAAATGTTGGATCCACAGGTGCTTTCGTGCTGCGAAGTGGAAAATTTGATTTCTGATGTACATAAATGTATTGAGTACAAATATATCGTTTAGTTTTTAATAAATAACAGCAAGAAAGTAATAGTTATTTTTTGCAGCCACCTTTTATAAGGAGTGAATAAAGTTAACGTAATCATTATTCAAAACACGGTATTCAATTGTAACTAAAATATAAGTAAAAAACATGACCACATAATGAACTTTAAAAAAAAAATTAGGGCGTCTAATATACTACAAGAACATTCAAGAAGAAACGAATCACTATACTATGTATGAGGTATCTGGCGGTAAGTTTAGAGTAATGAATATGTTAAATCCGAATTGAATCAGAAAAAAGAGTTCTCTAGAAATTTCTAGTATTCTCTATCAGTTTCTAGAGTAATAGATTAATTACCATATATTTTTGCAATTTGACTATTATTAATATACTCGTATACAGACTATACTCCGTACTAGCAGATTTGATACAGTATATCAGATACTGAAAGAGCTATATAATACAGATTTGATAGAGTAGATCAGATAGTAAAAGTATACTGTGTATTGAATAGCAACAAGTGCCGGGTGAACTTCAGTGTACATAAAAATCTTATCATGCCCTACGAAGCGCTCCTTTACTAAATATGCCATAAAAATATTTTTTATTAAACTCTCATAAAACGATCTTTATTAAACTGTATCTTAAGTATGTATGCTCTTATCGCACAACTTCGGTCCGGACTATATTAAATTTAAAAATAATCCACTAAGCGTATAGTGATAGAGAATTTTTTTATGTAGAGGTCAAATAAATATAAATAATTTACATTTATTATTACTTTACATAACTCTTTCCAGTGATTTTAATAGGGTGTTAAATTTTTATTATATTAAGCTTCAAAGATATTTTTTAACAATGAAACTTATTTGATCAAGAGATTAAGAATGCGAGGACTTTTACACTCTTAAGATTTTCTTTTCGGTCCATTAAGACATTGATTTAATGTTATTTTACTAAACACTTCTTGTACGAAAAAGGTTCAGTGTTACTTAAATAAATGTTTGAATAGATTATAGAAATAATATTGTGTCCTGTGGACGCTGTTTGTCCTTCGCAGTACATTCAAGTAGCTACGAGTCGAGCCCGCTCGGGATTTCAAAGGGTCGGACGATTTTGTACACTAGTCTTTGTATGAGTAAGTAGATTTCAAACAACCTCAAAGTGAATTATATATTTACGACTACTTTCTTAATCTTTTGTAACGAACACTGTAACCTTTATGCTTATTTAGTAAGATTTAAAATAAAAGCAGTCACACCCGCACACAGTGCTTATTTAATTAAAATTATGTGTTTTAATCCACTGAATGCCATGTGTTACAACCTACCTCATTCCATCCTTATATAGCCCTAAGTATACTTGAAGATAATAC
>DWHU01001805.1:0-11346 GCA_018247975.1 Parides photinus
TAAGTAGTCTATAGGCTATCTAGTACCCATAACACAAGCGAGTATACTCTGTTTACTTTGGGACTAGACAGTGTTGTGTGAATTGTCTAAATATATTTATTTACGATCAGCGCTGCAGCATCAAACTTGCGAATGCTGAGTGGGGTAAGTTATTCAACATCATGTCACAACACACAATAAAAAGTTTTTTAGGTTATTTTACTTCTCTTTAATAATGTTGAATAAAGTTTTTTTTTTCTTTATTACTTACAGAGGAAGAAATTATTAGACATAAACCGGACTTAATACATTAAAAGAACTGAAAGACAGGATAGGATCACTTAATAATGATAATAATTCAAACATAATTTATACCAATACCATATTTAACAATAAACAATTTGATTTCGTGTATCTTATTTATATTTATGTAAGTAATTTATACGAGTGTAAGTAAATTTTAGATACAAATAACTATTTATTAATCGTATTGTCGTTAACTTTGAAGAGCGGAAAACATGGAAGCTACTCAAACGTCGGAAAACTTTAAAATAACGTAAATCGCAATGAGCGAACACAATAATTTTTAACAAGCGAAACGAGTAGAGTGTATATTTTTTCTAGTATAATTATTCATGTGTTAGCCTTTTTAAAGCATAAAGCAAGCCTTAAGCGAATCGTGATAATGTGTAATGAGACACGGGCAACCGCGTACTCTAGTGTCAACGTGTGCCAACGAACTCTACATTTCAACAATAATAACTTCATTGGTTTGAATCACAACTTACAACTTATCTCATTTAAACTTAAATCGTTTTGTTTGAAAAACTACCACGTCAATGATTTCGTACTCTTACTTGAAAACCTTTGCTTTAACGCATTACAATTCTGTCCGGTTTGTATGTTAACCAAAGTATATATACACAGTTGTAGTTGAATTAAATATTTGTAAAATACGGTGAGTGTATGAAATTCCTACATTTGACAATTTATTTCATCATAGTGGGGTCGTTATGTCTGTATTGTCTGATTTAACATTATTATTATGTAAGCGTTAACTTAGAAACTGCAGGGGTCTAACCGACCATTAGATTATCCAAAGGGTTGGCAAATCTAAGCGATAGTAATAATGAAAATAATTGAACCCTTCGCACTGGTTTAAACCGACAGCTGCTTACTGCTATTTTATTTGGCTTGTGCTCTTTACATTAAATAAAGATTTCGTTAGTAAACTTTATTATTATGAGATGAGGTATAAAAAGATATTTTTAGACTTGATACACAGATATTTGATGAACGAATGTCAATATTTGAAAACAGACGGTACATAAAATTACGTCAATAATAAGTGGAGCTCGAAGTATTGGAGTGATTATTATTCCTTATGTAAGTTATTATTATTTTATTAACGGATGAAGTCATAAGCTATCTTTTCTCAACACACTCGGTGGGGTCGGCGACCTCTATGATTAAGGAATCATCAATCACGATTGTACCTACTCGGGAGGATATCGCGTTTCTCACTTGAAACAGCCTTACGTATGTATATTCAACATGTAAATATATCATAAAACGTATTTAATCGATAGTAAAGTTAATACCAGTCGTGAATATTTTCTTCGCGTCCACATCAACTGGTGTTTACTTAAAGATATTTAGGTAGCAAATCAAGTATTATTCACTCGTAACTAACACACCATTATTACCTTGTGCTTTTATATGCTCGTTGTAATTATTACACATTATCGAAAAATTTTTGTGTTACATCATTCGTAATCTTTGCGTGTTATAGCTCAAACAGTAAGCTTTCTTAAACATATTTTAAATGTTTTTTATTTCTAGATTGTTATTCAATCACACGCAAATCAATTTCGAGCAAGTCCAATCGTCGCCGGACCTTCAACGCGGTCCGTAACCCCCGCGCCGCCGCTGCAATGCGACAATTAATGATTATTCAAAGCGCGAAACAAATAATTTCCGGCCAAACGAACGAAATGTACAAAGCCTGTAATTAGTGCTAGTGCGCGGTGCCTCGCTTTGCTACTATTTATAATGTGAGGTGTCAAAAAACCGATGTGACCTTGGCGCCCCCGCGCGTCCGCGGTTACGTTCACCTCGGATCAGGTGGGGCCCGTGGGGATCAAAAATATGCCCTACACATCACTGAACATGGCACAATTTGGCAATGTACTGGCAACGAAACTATGCTCGCAATTGGTCACGTTAGATACAATAATCAGCGTGAGCCAATACCGTTCGTCATCAAGAAATTGTAACGACTGTATATGACGGCGTAATCGAAAATCAATCTATAACAAAGATATTTCACCTGCATCGCTTTACATCAATCGGCAAGTCCATTAGCTGCTATAATGCAGAATATAATAAAAATGCCCGCATGTTATATCACAAAATACATTACGCCCGTGCAAGTTATCTGTGATAGTTTTAATTCTCCATCACTTAAAGTAAATTTTATTGACGCGTTAGTTAGCGTCATGATGCGGGTCACTATTAAATTATTTATTATAATCATGCCTGAAAGCTGTTATAGTTCTAAACAGTACCATTATCTCATATCAAAAATCGTTAGAAAATTATTATCTTCTTCAAAGAGAAAGAAAGCATCGAGAAGAGTATTCAATATTTAAAAAATGTAAAATAGGACTACACCGGAATTCTACAAATATAACTTGTTTTGACCACTAGATTATTTTTTGTATAATAGATACATTTTACAATAAATTAAATACTTAGTAAACCAAAAACGTATAAAACTTTTAAACATGCGCCTATAGTAACAGCGGCCATAGTTTGCACAAGATGGAGTAAAAACTCGACACAGAAATAAGGCATTGATTAGTTCAACTGAATAAAAAATACTATTTGATACTATGTAAAGAAATAAGTTCTAGAATTTAATCTTAGTATATTTATTACAAACGTGTTGAAGGTATCCTTATACATAATTAATTTCTCTATGAGATGTTAAAAGCTTTAATTGCCTCGTTAAAAGGCTTACTCTATTAGCAAGGCACATATGAATGAAGAGTAGAAAATGAAACAACGAGCCTGTTAAAGTGCGAAGAACGTGAATTCGACGCTTGGCTGCTTCAGAGATCAGTTGTGATTAGAGAAAGCATATTTTACTATTGTATATATGGTTTAAATTAGTAGATACCGCTACAACCTGAATTTTTTAGTATATTAATTGTAGTTAAATTCAATAAAAATCCAAAAAGCTTGATCAAATTATACACAAATAAAAAATTTTTGAGACCTTGAGACTTGAGAAAAGAATTATTTTAAAAATTAAAGCGATTTACAAAGTTTAAAAAATGAAAACCCAAAAGCACGTAAACAATATTAAATTGTTTAAAATGAAATACGCCATTTTAATTTGCATCAGTTACAATTTAACAACTATAACGAATTTAGGTTAGAGTAATATTGTTACGACTCTAGCGAAGTTTACAGAAATAAATCATTCGTCATGACTTTTCCTAGTTACAAAGTATGAGAAATGTAGACGAACTATAAACAAACACTCTCTAGAAAGACTTCAAACAGTTTTCGAGAATACACTACAAGAAAATCAATCTTCACTCATGATATATATAATCAACGTCAACATATAAACATTTATTTATAACTTTGAATAGTAGCTGGTTGTTTTTAATAAGTTTTCGTAGCAAAGCTTGAAGATAATTTAGGAGATATATTCATGAATCAATAATGATGAAGAAAAGACAATTGTATTTTACGCAATTTCTCAAACATATTTTATCTACCGGAGTATTAGTAACCGATATTAAGACAAATTTTAAGTTTGGAGAAGTAATTTTTAAGTACTAGAGTATTGAATATTATGATTGGATCATTCATTCGTAGCGACTTTAACTGAATATATAATGAGTATATATTATGTGTGACTGTCAGCCGATGCGATTTACCATCAGAAGTTGTCTCTAAACCGGTCGGACGGGCGGGCCGGTCTCTTCGTCGAAACTGTTGCATCCAGGCTTAAAATTGTTTATGTCGTATTACTTTACATGGTGCATGGTGTATGGTGCGCTGAGAACCTTAAAAGGTAAGCGGCGACGGCAGGCGTTCGCTTTTAAAGTAACTTTTGATCAAATATACACGCCCATAGCCAACAGCTACTGCCAATTGAGGTCTCGTAACTACTTATCTAAACTACACTTGAGTCGAACGATTCGTAAGTAAAACAAAAATATTTCTTGTCTGTTGCAATGTATTCCGGTTTGAAAGGCTTTGTAACTAGTGAATTTACTGGGACTTACACCTTAAGTCTCAAGGCAACGTGTACTGTGGTGTTGTATAGACTCAACCTAACCAGCGCCATTTGTTATAGACAGACATATCATTTACCATAAGGTAAATATCTCGCTGTATCGTAGCTTCGTTGAAATATTATAAGAGAAATATCGTTATTATCGCTACGTGAAATGATATCTACAAATAATTTGTTTACTGGTAACGTAGAAAGAATATAAATAATATATGAAAGAAAATATGGTTTAATTGACAGCCATAAAAGCTAATCATATCAATATACGTGTTATTTGTCTAATACACACGTATTTTGTCACTAATTAGCCGAGGTATCAAATTTTCTTTTCATGTTGTAAATAGATCATATCTTCTGCGTCATTATTGAATGGCTGGTGGTTAATGGAAGGGAGCGGCCCCACAGCCCTCTCTTTAGCCGTCCCTCGCCCTCCCCCGTCGTCAGATGATAGATTAAGTATTGTGCTTTTCTCGCAACGCGTACGTCACGAAAGTGTTTGGGAGCTTTCATGCTCAGAGTAGTTATTTTCGTAATATCGAAACTCGTAAATATTTTCTTAAAGTACTTTTCATATTTATGATGTTATTTATTACATTATCATTGTATAAACGATTATTAATCATTTTATATATTAAAATGTTTTACGTTCATGTATAATCTATTAATTTTAAACGTATAAACAATGAAAAAGCGTAAAGTGTAAAAAAATGTCTGTTCACGTGTTTGCGCCGAATTATCAGGACCAAATTTAAATTAATTACGTTCAAATGTTTACACGAATAGGAAGTTCAAGTAAATTTTCCACCATTACCTTGAACGCTTACGTCGCGATTAGCATTACTCATTCTATGGTGATCCTCCCGCATAGTATGTTACCGGGTACATAGATATTTAGCGGACACTGATCAAACATTGACTAGGGGATTGTTTGTCTGCATGTACGTGGAGCTAGACACACTATCATATGCAATCTAAAGTGGAAGAGCAAGCAATTGCTTTTCATCTACATTGCACATGATTAAAAAAATAAAGTGATTTTTTCATAGTTATTAAATTTTATGTCTAAGCAATTTTAATTACGTATTTATCTAAGTGTCGCAATGTGTATGTCGCCTACACTCAATCAGTCATACCAAAGATTAGTCACACAACACGAACAAAAACTTCGTAACTTGAGTTCACAACTTAGTTGAAATAGATGAATGATTGCACCACTGCAAATAACTCCCAGTAAACTACATTCAGCAAGAACTATGTGCACAGTTTTAAATGTTGTGTAAAATGCAGGTATTATGATTGTTAAATAAAATAAGTTCCAAGTCATCCTCGCATCTGTATAAATAAAGATCAACGTAATCTTTTTCTGCAACTAGTGGGTGTCAAGCTGTAGATCTAGCGTAAACAAGGTTGAAAATAAAGAAGACCCAACTGGTGTTAGTGGCGGCGTTTTAAAAACGTCATTCGTCAGAACAAATGTAGGTAAACAAAACGTTTGTGATTATGTGTATTGTGTACGGAGCAAGGAGACATCGGCCCGCGGCGCCCGGTCAAGGTATCCGGGCCAAAGGTCGATGACAGCGCCGTAACGCTTCTCGGCCTCCACACTGCAACACCAGCCACACAATCACAGCTCACCGCCAAATTTTTACGTAAACAAATCCAAACAATCTTACGGTACAATCATACACTTAACTTCATGCGGAGATAGATTGGAGCGGCGATTAATCAATTTAAAATAATGCAAGTCGAGACGACCGCGTGCAATTGAAATGCATAGCGTTCAGCTTATGAAATTGTAAAAGAAAAATTATAAAAACATCTTAAAAGTATAAACGCAATGCCGCCAAGTATTATTAACATAAAAATGTAATTTCTGACCTGACGAAATTGATTCGTTTTCTGATTTAGGAGTTGTAGGTGGCATCGGCAAAGGCATGGGTGGCAGCGGCTGCGTTGGCTGCTGTTGTTGTTGCTGCATATTGCATGTATTGCCAAGCAGAGACTGGGCTGTGTTGTACGTAATACCATCGTCGTATCCCCATAGTTCGAGCCCCCCGTACTCCGGCGAGGCGAGCGACTCCGGTGACATAACCATAGCCGGCGAGAGACCCAAAGCAGATGATGAAGTCACTTCGGACGAACTCTCCTCGAGCATTCGCAACGAATGAAAGCCTCCGTTGTTGGACCAGCGGCGTCTCATGTCGATGAGTGCGTTACACACACTCAGAGGCACGAGCGCGGACGGACATCCTCCGGTACACCTATCACTTCACTTTTTCCCCGCACAAAACTATCAGAATGCTATTCAAGCTATATCCACTGTCGTTAAAAACAAATTACGATAGTTTCCCACCGGTCTGACAGTTTCACTAAATACTGCTTTTATTGTTGCAGTTAAAACTTTTTCTGGACACTACACAGTATAATAAGTGTAACAGGTGTGAAGAAGTTCACGTCACACAAGTTTGCACGTTGATGTTGGTTAGACTGGCGCGATTCCGAGTGCGACAAGAAACCGAACACGTTGCGCGCGCGCGACCGTCGTCAACGGAGTACATAGAGAACGAGCGACGCGGCCGCTCTCACTGCCACGGTCGAGCGTGACGTCACGCGCCCCGCGCCCCGCGCGGCAGCCGCACCTCCCCGCCGCCCGCCCCGCTCCGCCGCGCAGCCGTGCCACAAAGTCACCAGCGACATAATGTAGCGCGCCGATAACACCCTCAGTGAAATTTATGAAGCGACTCTACTTGCTTTATCAAATCAACTTCGCTTCTTACGTAACTTTTGAACTTGAGGAAGTATTTTGTTTGTTTTTCGTGCACCTTTCAAAATGATCACTTCGTCTTTCAAGGTTTATTAATAGTGTATACCATTTTATATTATTTTAAGAATTACATGACACAAATCGCAGTGCTCTGACAAGACTTTTCAACTTTCCGGAAAAGTACATTTATTACTCGACAAGAGGATAATATTCCGCAATTTTAGCAAAAATAATAAATGCGAGGTTAAATAACATTTAATTTACCAGATTTCATTGCGTTTTGCTATAAGTACAAAAATTTTGTTTGGGATAATGCCTAATGTAAAATCATTCGAGGTTGTATTTTTCTGTGTTAAATACAAAATACTGAACTTTGAATGAGTATAATATTAAAAATCGTTATTTATCGATATACATTTTGCAAATCTGCAATACTGACACGTGACGTGATTCTGACCTCGGAATGATATTAGCACGTCGACCTACATCGAATTTAGGTTATCTCATCAACACGATAGAAGCAATCATCTTTATAATCCTTGTTCTACCTTGATTCCTACATATACATACATTATTTATAATTATATGTGTTAAACCAGTAAATATGTTTTCAACTCATAAATTTACAGTTATACTCTCTAATTTAATAAAGTATTATTTTTTTTAATTCATGTCAAGTGTCGATTCAAAATCGTTTATAATTCATTTTTATTGTAGATTTATTTCAAATATTTCTGATTTACATAGTGTTAAATTAATAACCAACCAACGAATGAAACGAAAGTTATTGTAATAGTTAGTATGGAGTTATTTAGATGGATGTTTTCATTTAATACTAAACGTGGGAATGTAATTTGGTTCGGAAGAGATAAACTGTGTTATGAAGGCTTTCGTTGTATATGAGTAGATTAGATTAGGAAGTTTTAAACGGTGGAATCATTCGACAAGCGACGAATCTCGACACCGTATCACGTGGCTTCGGAGCGTTGACCCTCCAGTGTTTTGGAAACGCGAACTAATCTCCGCCAACACCGCTTCCGCGTTGCAGTACACACCGAATTTAATTAGCTGCTAATTAAATAATAAAAGACAACTTCAAATACAGATAGCTCTAAAACACGGTCAATGGATTGCTAGAAAATAACTTGTTGTATTACACGCAGTCTGTAAAAAAAGGAAAGTCGAATCTTTCTTTAACTAGTCTGTTCCTTCAATTTTACAATGCTAAATATGGCAAACTTCGACTCTATTGTAAGAATACTACACACAGCAATATAAAAACAGAGGTTTTCAATTGTAATTTTATAATTATAAATTTCCATTCTGATATGTACTCTGTTATACATTATTTTATCATCTGTGAAGGTTATAAGATTAATCTCGATTATTTAAATCTTCCGATAAATAAATGATAAGTAGAAGAGAGAATATATGAACAAGAATAATTTTTGTTTAAACTTCGGTGGATAATACAAAAATCTTTTATTCAACTAACAAAAAAAATATCACGTTCGTCCTTACATTTTCTGTTAGTTTATAAATATTCATGAGTAATCCTAAATTGGGCGATGGAATGAATAGAATTAACGCAGAAAATTATTACAATACTTTATTATCATCTTTATTTCTCCGATCCATTTTTACAACTTTATGTGTATATTTATCAATTTAATATTTTTCTGCTAATATAAAAAGTTAGAAAGTACACACTTTTATTACCCAAACGAAAACAATTCCAGCTTCGCACAGTCTGTAATATTTCTGTAATTATATACAGAAATCGTAATGATGTAACTACAGAAATGAATACGTGTAAGGTTTGAATAAAATATTTTATAAAGTACATAAAGTTAAGTAATGCAAGTTGTTTTTTGCAAGGCAACAAAAAACGTCCAGATAATCGCGGAGGCGGCGAGTCGTGCGTGCAACAAAACGCTAGATTATTTCTTTTATCCTCCCACTCCGTGTCACATTCTTTAAGAAAGTCTTATTTTAAAAAAAAGTTTATTTATTTGCATGTACACCGATAGCGACATCTCTCTGCAGAATTCTTAGAGCAGAAATTTAAATCGGATACCAACTAAACTTAAGTTAATTACAGTAAATGAATCTAGCTATAAACTGATATTTTATAACAATTTGTTGGATTTTGACGTTTATAAATAACTGATTGTTTTCATATAAAAATGTTAGTAAATGTAAAGTTTACATGAACATATACTTAAATATAAAATGTAGGTGAAATATAAAATATTTTACAATCTACTTAACCTACATAAAGACTTCATTTCAAGGTGAGATAACATTGAATATAAACAATTTTTGAATATTGATTTTCTTTATAAATAGGCTTTCTCTTCGTTCAAATAGTTACAATTGATTGACTTTGCTAAGAATTTGTAACGAATGAACAAAATCAATCAGTTTCAGCAAAAAGAGGAATCGTTAACATTGTTAAATAGAATTGTATTAAATAATTTTGAAACCAACCGTAACAACCAACTATCTACGAAAGAGATCATTTAAAAAAAACGTGATATTAGAATAAAGTCGACATTTTCTTACAATTTCTCTTTCTATTGTCGATTTGGTAATAAATAGTATACTTATGTACGTGTTATTAAATATTAAGTGTTTCTATTTGCTTCATTATACCAATGATAATCAGTTTGATTGCTTTCGTCATTATTACTTACATAAGAAAAAATGTTCATACCTCTGGTCGTTAAAGATAACTTATAACGAATCACCTTGATTAGATAATATTTTCTATGATGCATGATGTGTACCTTACCTGAAACAAAGACGTAACATGTTAAAATATAATATGTCACATTCAAAACTACTTCCATGGTGAGTTGACTGCTCACCTAGTAACACGGGGGTCTACAATACGATTATTCTAAGAATGGTTTACTATAATACTATACGGTTGGTAATGTGGCGGTTTGTACTAAGAACTTAAATATCATGTGATATTTATATCAAGTGTCCGTCGACTGTAGTTAAAATATAAACTGTCACATAAAACCTAGAGCAATATATGATATGATATATTTATGAAGATCGCGATTAATCGAGCAAGATTTGCAGAGGATCTATATAAGTAAGCGTTGCTTTCTCGGTAGAGCGCACTTAGGATAATCCGACCGAATTGAGAGAGGAGCTGTCCGGTAGGACGCGGTGTTTGCTGGACGCGCGTTCGTAATTGGTCGCGTTGCCGGCGTCGTCGTGTTTTACTAGCGATGTGCAAGCGTATAAAAAAGTGGACGCGGCGGAATGGTCTGCTGAAGCGCAATTAAGACCAAGGTCTCCGGGTTATCAAACCTGTGTCGGCGATTCCAGCTTGCCGCACCACGAAGCCTTCGCAAAAAATGTTGCGAATAATGAAGGCGATGGTATTAAAAGATAATGGCAGAGTTAACACGCCGGCTGCATAGTCTTTAATAGCGACAGTACTGGTCAGTCCTCTTTTGCTGTAACACAACCCAGACTAAAGAATCAACATTTAAAAATAGTTGTGTACGTAGTGCATTCCATATACATGTACAATACCATATAAATGTTATAGGTTAGTTAAAAATAGGAAAAAAAATTACATAGATATCTGATGAAAAAATATTTCTTTGCTCTCTTGAAGCATCATCATTTTTAAGTCTAAAACGAAGGAATGGTTCAGGATTCTGAAGTAGTAGGTCAGTGAATGTTTCTGGCTAGAAGCCATGCTCAGTTGTAGGAGGAAGTCAAGGCTACGTTGCATCTATTGCATACGCAATGCCTGAATCCTGTTCGTTGACTCCTATGCACTTGACAGTCACTGATGTCATTGGCACTAATGTGACCTGCAAAGCAACCACGTTACCGTTCCTCGCAATCGTGATACCTTACATAATGTTGCCTAGACAATGTTATCTGATGTTAGGTGATCGTGGGCTTTGAGGGCAGAACTTTAGATTTACTTTCGCTTGAAGGCCATCCGCGTTGCACTGTACGTTCACGCGCTATTGCGAGAACTATAGTAAACACTTTGCCAAGAAGTAATAGGTCTTAAGGCCATATACTATTAGGATGCCATGGCGGCGAAGCCAGCGCCGCTTCCGTAGCTATCCATGACGCCCGTGAGACACCAGAACTAGCCGCCAATGTGGATGCCAGTCTAAATTAATACGACGAAGAGAAATTAAAAGAACTATTAAATAGTAATTCATTAATAATTACAACATAATCAAAAACGTTTTAACTAAACAAGATAAAATATTCAGAAAATCTAAAGGACGGGGAATAGATCTTT
>DWHU01001806.1:0-11346 GCA_018247975.1 Parides photinus
GATTGATCAACGCGTAACGGAACATTAATATAGCTTTGTGAGAGTATGTATAAAAAAATCCAATGATAAATCTGAATTAACCGGAATTGACCAAGAGCGGGGACTACAATAGGTGAAAGTAAATTACACCGATTGGGACAAGTGATTACTGTGCAGTCTATTTTTATTTTCTTTCGCGAAAGCGGTCGATCTTAACGAATTAATCCGGCCATGTCCGAAGCGAGCTGATTCACATTGACTCGCTTCCGCTGTTGCCACACCGCAGTAGCCCACCCTAGTTTTGGGGAATGTCCCTCCCGGAATTCCTTATTCATTTGTGGCATTACATTAGGCGTATTGTCCCTAAAATGAGACGTCGAATGATAATACAAATAGAAGTTTTATTACGCCTCTAGAATGTACCTTCGGTATTCCTTTGAAGTTTCGATTATTACCAAATTGTACAAATATTTCTTTTCACTTGCACGGCAGCAGTAAATTAAATTATTATTTTAACCCAAATATTATTCTGTAATGTAATATTATCGGTATCAAACAATGCAAAAAGTAGCGAAATGTTTAAAATATTATACGTGAATTTTACTTTATTGTTACAAACAATAAATTTTTACTAGGAACCGCCTCTTTGCTGTGCATGACGGGTTGAGCTGAGCGAAGTATAGATTTTAATGTGACGTACTATTTCAAATAAACTATCGTAAATAAACAAGGGGTCTTAAAAGAAAGTTTAAATTAAAAAAAATAGAAGTTTATTCATAATATTTATTATAACATTGACCGGTGTTCCACAGTTCCAGTCACCGATGACTGACACCATCATTTTGTGGTGATAATTCAAAAACTACAATTACAATTTCGAAACAAATTTACTTAGAGCACCGCTTCATTGTCCTTTACCTATGTTCCAAATTTCAACCTTCTTCTTTTACCTTATAGTATATGAGGAGAGACATTGCAACGAAACACACTATTGACCAGTAAGTGTTATGTGTAAAACGAAAAATAATTATAATAATCCCTAACATAATTTACGTGGTGTAACAAAAAGTTTAGGTAATAGAGAAGTCGTACAAAATTTCAATAGTCTCGTGTTTCCTAAAGATAAGCTAACGTTTAATTGGATTTCGGCGGGCCTAGAAATGGGGCCTTTTTGTTTTCCAATATAAATTATACATCCTTTTGAAGCGGCGATGCAATGTTTGGAATTGCGGGGAATAAAAATAAAAGATGTCGGTACATCGTTTTTTGCACATAGATTACGATTTGATATTAAAAATACCAGTACTCGTTATTTTCGATTAACTGAGTTATGGAGTTAGTGAAAATAGCACGCAGAGTTTAGTGGATAGTAGATAGTTTTGGTAAAACGGGAAGTTTTACGAATATAGCTTTGGGAATTAATCCACTTTATTATTAATGATGATAAATTAACAATTTTCGGATTTGTTTATGAATGTAATAAACCACAAAACATTAAGTAAATACATTAGTTTATATTTGAAGTAAATTCTTGATGAAACTATTCGTTCTAATAAATTTGTATTTCATGAAATCCGGCGCTATTTAAGTTTTTGAATTTATTACAAGTAATAGAATTAAAATTTTCTTGTATCTTTAACTAACATCAAACATGTTTGTGCTTTTGAATTAGAAATTTATTAATATTCTAATAATGTCTTTCAGCTTAATTAAATGTATATTAATACTTCAGAAACATTAAGTAACTTGGTACAAGTGTGGTCCTTTCATATATTTAGGTAACTATCACTTTCTGATTACTATTTAGATATTTTTAGATGTGCCTCCGTCAATTTATTTCTGTTTCGTTTATTTTTATTATTTTATGTGACGCAAAATCGAATTTGCTTCGCAGCAGTGCACCATAGATGTTATCGGCAGCGCGCTTGGGTTTATTTTGACTTCTTTTTGATGAAATTTAGATAAGTCTCAGTACTCCGGACCCTGGTACACTGCAAGTAATTGGATGGGGCGTAAAGGGGGCGCTCTTATCGACACCCGTCAATCGCAATAAAACTTTGCAAATCGCTCTCGTGATACACGACTAATAGTTTGCTTTATATGAATCGAAATATTTTCCAATAACGAGAGGAATAGTCTGGAAATATCTGCTCGTGTCTCCAATTTTTCAATCCAGATATGACTTAGGAGTGAATGTGAGTGAGATATGACGTAGCAATCTTCAAAAGTAAAGTGAATAGATTTTTCCTAATTTCGTGCGTATTATCATCTAGACTACGTCTTTGCTTACTATCGAAGGTTATTAGGGTGAAATAATTGTAATCCTTAACGGAATTTAATCAATTTTAATACATTATTAAATTGACAGCATTTCTAACGAAAACTATGTTTTGTTTCAGGTATTGATGCAGCCAACTACATTTTTTTACACCCAATTGTTTCCACAGCCGGGACTTGGGGCCTTCTCTGATTACGAAAGAGTTTAGGCTATAATCCACCACCCTGGCCAAGTGCGGGTTGGCGGATAAAGCCAGAGATATTTAATTTCTTAAAGCGCACATAACTCAGGAAAGTCATCAGTGCGCGGGTTCAAACCCGCGATCTTCCGCCAATTACATGAATAATAGTAAATAAACATATGAAAACAAGCTGAAAAATATCAATATACTGTACTGTACGCAGTAGTTGAATTATGTTGATTTTGTTACCGTTATTGTGATACATATCTATTAATTACTTTCTTGTTATGCACAAAGACTATAAATAGCGACATTAAACCAGTATGTAGGATACCATAAAATATCTAACTACAGATATAAGTTTAACTAGTCTTTAAACTTGAATCCCAAGGTTCTTTTTTAAATTGCATTTATACTAAAATTTATTCATTACTATGATTGTCGATAATATTTTACATCGGAAACAATACATTCAAGTATCGAAACAGTTAAAGAAAATAAATCTCACAAATGGGTTGTGGAGTGATTTTTTATGGGTTTTTAATCCTTCCACTACGCGTTCAGACTTAAACTTCCTAATTATAAACAAGCAGTAATAAATATGTCGTTACATGTTTACGAATGTTTAACCGAGTACAGGAAATTGTCGGTTGGATGTTAAGTATCATTACATCCGACAAAGATATCTTGTTGATCCCTAATTAGTATTTCCTTATATACATTATGATTATTAGGACTATAGTAATGACAATTAGAAAAAGATTAACAGAATGTCTACGAAAATTGTAATAGTACACAAATTCACAAATTTGATTTCTATGTTTACTTTACAATAATTACAAAGAATTAATTAGCAAGTAGAAGTCTTCTTTTAGATGATCTACCCGTATGTTACAATAATCCATATATTATAAAACACATGAATTTGCCACTTGTCCAAAATTGGATTTGCAGTACAAAGTGATCATTAATAATATATTAAAACGATGGTTAAAAAAATTAAGGCTGAATACTTTTTGCAATTATCAGGAACAGTGGCGTTATTATAAAGGTCATAAAATGTAGATCCCGTGAACAATGAACGCTTTTTGTGAATAGCAGTGAACGCAATTAAATCGTTCCCTAAAGTTATTGCTCGTAAACCTAGTTATTTTGACGGCTGTCAATACAGCCTTTGTTAAATGAAGGTACGTATATAAAAAAAGCGGGCACGTCAATTTTTTTTCGTTGAACAAAAGCCCCCGTTTCTATTTTTATAATTCTACCGCGGATTGCGTCATTGGAGCACAAAGAGTTCTGTTTGTGAGGGAAGACGAATGAGAGCGGAGAAATGCGTTTCCGTTACGCACATGTAACGAATTATGTAAATGATTGAAATGAGATTTCAGTACTCGAGTTTCACGAGTGAATTATGTAATGTTTACAAAATATTTCTTTACGGAGATATTGTACAACTGTTCGCTTATAACTTAGATAATCTGTTTAATGGCGTAACTTTCAATGCAATTCATACTAGCTCCTATGGCTGCTACGAAACCGTATTAAAAGGCTGTTGTGACATCTCATGTCCTAGGCTGCTTGCATGATATTGTCCATCGTATACTATTTCTACTAGTTATAAGTTGTCATGAGCAGCCGCATCGCCTACCATCAATTAAACGTCTTACTTGTTAATTGGTTCCGATGTATAATATAATAAACTTAGAGATAATTATGTTATTTGAAAGGGATACAATATTCCTCGCAGTTAAATTTTCATCATCATTAACTTTTCTAATGTTTTTCTAACGGATTAGCAAAAGCTTGAGCCTTTCCCAATGTCATTAGTCCATTTGCAGTGAGGATGTTTTACTTAGTCTTATCTGTATCTTGTTCGCGGCCTAAACTCCCAAGTCTTTCTACCACCATTAACCGTCACTTAGTCTGCCCCCAGTTTTATTTGCAGATTATAAGACCTAGAACTCTAGATTATAAGAGTGTTATTATTCATATTACTTATAGTTATTACGTTTATGTACAACAGCGATGTTCAGTAGATAGACTGTAGTTTGCAGCAATTTACACACCAATCCCGCTCCCAATGTATCAAAGTTTATTGTTTTGTACATGTGCCGGCGATGATGCAATGCGACACGAATCCAAGATTTCGTAACAGGGAATGGAGATTTATCGTCACTGTATGTAGACCACGTGACTACTGAACATGTGCCTCCAAAATGGACATGAATGAATAGAAGCTTAATTTTTTTTAATTAAGTTATTTTATTTTCCACTGCTGATCAAACTGTATCCTAACTGTGTTGGCAAGTGATGTTTGGGTAATTTTTGTCATGCGGTTTGACTCGTTAATTTCTTTCTTAGTCGCTTCTAAAGATGAATGACAGATGGAAAAGTGACTATGGAGTTCAATTCTCACCTCCAACTAAAGCCGATAATATCGCTAGATGGGTCTTGAAGAGGTGCGGGTTCATAAGTTCCAACTTCGACTTAAGGAAAAAAAATCAAGTGCAGAAACCGACATGTTTTGTAGTTATGTAGATATAACTTTTGGCGACCCGAACTTAGTTGGCCTGGTGAATAAAGGCCATAGCTCTTTCATGTGCGAGAAAGCCAGGCAGCATGCGTCCCAGCGGTAATAAATTGTTGTTCTCTTGTTCTTCGTTACGGACCAAAATTGATAAAACAACCCAGATGAGGGTAACCCTGGGTCAGGGTTTGACGTGGGAATTTTCAGGAGAAGAGTGAATAGGTTACTTCTAGGCTAGTGCGCTTTACCATCAAAGACTACATCACCGCTTACCATCAGATGGGATCGTAGTCAAGCGCTAGTCTATAACAAAAAAAAACCTTATACTTAATTGTAAAGGATACAATAGACCAGTTAATAAACTACAATGTCTAATAAACATTTTACCTCTTTACATAAAACTTGTGATGGTTAAAATGTAAGTTAAACTTATTTTTCTCTTTGTAGTAAGTTATCTGTTGTTTAAGTTTAAGCTTGCTAATCCCCGGTGCAATCTGTCACTGATGTTCGAATGCGGATTATCCAATAAGCATTGATTGGTACACAACAGCAGGTTAATAGTAGAGGACCTTTGTTCTACTTAACAATTCCTATACAATGTTGCAATATATGCTTTTGTATACAACCTATCCTTTCGGCGATATTATTGAAATATTTAATTCAAATATGTAATGATTTATCAAAAAAATAACCCGAATGGACGGTAAAAGTGTTATAATTCAGTTATCTCTTTGTAAAAGCATCGTTAAAAAAATTGTCTTCCAGTCGATGGAACCTGCTCATAAAAGTTCGACGTTAAGCTTATACAGCTATAAAAAGAAAGGCGGAGGTCACAACAAAAGGTCACAATGAGGTTGTAAGAGATATTATTGAATAAGATAAAATGTGTTTTCTAAACTGATAGTTAGGGAAAATCTGACCTTCGTAAAGTATATTGTTTTATTTCTAAAAGACTGTTTCGTCTTAAAACACTTCTAACTCATAAAGATTGATGGTCAGTTCTTGATACGTCCATTATTGAAGAGGAGAATTTGAAGAGGCAAGTTATTTTAAGGATGGTGGAAGGCAGAATTTCTAAATGAAGACCAACACAATATGGTAGAAACCATTAAGGTGGCAGTTTATGGAAGCAATGACCATGATCGTTTAGAGAAGATTTCTATATGGTGACGATCGTCAACAATGATATTGCGATATAAGAAGTTAAGTAAACGAAAACAATAAGGAAATCAGTAATTTTTGAGAATTTATCATGAATTTATATATTTTGAAAATTACGATTTCATTCAAACATGTATGGTGTTTGAAAAGTATAACGAGTTTTCGTCTTTTTCTATACCTTGTAAGTAAATTCCAAATACCTTTTTTGTTCTCTTCTCTTGTTCATTTTCATAGGGTTACTAGCATCTTTTGAGGCCGTACATTGAATTTGGAAATAAATTTATGATAATATCTTAAACGAAAGGTAAAGCGAATTTATTTTCCTTTTTTGGTTTCTATTTTAGGTATAAGTATGATGTTAGATCTTGATCAAATGTAACAAGTTACAAATAAAAAACGGTACATTTTAATAAAATGTAATACACCGATTGGAAACAAGTAAAAAGATATGGCAAATTATGTAATTAATTATTGATACTTTAATGTTATTGCTTTAGCACTTTGCTCGTTGGAGTTAGGGGTTGAGGGAACAGTAGATCCATTAATGGCAACTGTATACTGATAGATATAGTACTAGGAACATCTCCCACAAGATGATCAGAGGAGCTGGTGGATTTCACAGGAAGGTGCTCGATAATAGCTGCGTAGGAATTGATGGTTCTAAGGCAATGTTTGCAAACGTGGGGCCTACGCCCCTCAGGGGAGCAATTCATAGTTGGAGGGGGCAATTTGAGAATTGACCCGACATGTCTTTGCTCTTTTCACTATGGGCTTTTTAAATGCAATTATAGACGTCGGTGTCAAATTGAAACAAAATAAAGTTGTTAAATTATAAAAGTTTCTTAAGAGTGTAGTAATTTTTTTGAGTATGAATAATTATGTATGATGTTATGGGAAGGGCGGAACATAAAAGTTTTAGAAAGGCTAAGGTGGGGCATGGCACAAAAAAGGTTAGGAAACATTGTTCTAAGGCGAAGCTAGTGTCCAGCAATGAATGTCTATATATGATGATGATCATGATTGTATGTTTTTTAAGTTCATCTCGCCATTATTATAGTATACTTACTACCTATGTGAAATGGTTTAATAGGTATGTCAGTTACATGCAGGTAAACATTTGTGACACACTACATGCTGTATTAGGAACGTTTGAAAGAGACATATCTTTACAGGAATCAGATCCTTTTCAAAACGTACTTATTTCCATACGTTGGCGTGTTATTGAAGAGTGGTTCTTTGAATTGCAAATGTGCCGGTCCTTGGGCGGATACCATTGAAATGTCAATTTGTTTTCTATCGGGGTTGCTTGTTTGGTTACCTCGCAACATATCGCTTTAGTATTGTCAGCTCTTGTCCCTTTTTCAATCCAATTTTTCTTTACACATTTTGAACATGTAATCACTTTCTAGCACATAAATTATTTTCTTTGAAACCACCTATGATAATTATCATTATTTATTCCCTAAGTTATCTAATTGAATTTTTAGTTTTTATTCAATATATATCTTAAATGTTTTTATCGATGTAACGTTAGCAAATCTTTAGATAGATCTTTGGATAATTCACTTAACACTGTCTAATCTCAAAGTAAGTAGAGTATACTCTTTTGTGTTATGGGTACTGGATACATGATAGATTACTTAAATACATTATTTTTTGTAAATATGTACATACCATACATAGAAAACACCCAGACTCAGAACGAATATTATCCGCGGCGGAAAGGATCCCATGAACTCTTACTCAGATATTACTAACAGAGCAAATCGGTCAGACGAAAATATTACTTTAAATAGTAAATAACAGTTGTCTTTTACGTTTAAATAATGTGCTGCGTACCCCAACTCTAGCGTTTCCGTTTTTTTAATAATAACCACAAAAAATTACGATATATCAAAACCATTGGAGGTTATTTTTTTTGACAGCTCGCTGCTGTAAGAGGAGCTCTTTTTTGTATTACGCCTTTGTTGTAAAGGCTGCTTGAAGTTTGCGGTGATTGTATCCGTCGTATCCGGCCATATCCGGTTTTTATTAGAACCAGTATCGAGTGGCTTCCGAGGGCTTTTGTGCGTCAAATTCGGATTTAGTGCAAGCCGGCCCATTGTTGGTGGGATGTCGCCCGCCGTAGAGGTACTCGAAGTACTTTTATAATGCCTTTATGTAGTACGTACAGCTTTAAAATCTCGCTTAGATTATATTGTTTCGATCAACGCTCTTTAAACAATACTAAGTTACTCTAAAATATAAAATTGTTTAGTATTTCAGCAATGCTTACATATTTTTTAAAAAGAAACTGAATAAATGTAATAAGTAACATTGCATTCATTACAGGTAACTTAATATCAATAATTCATATTGCCGGTCCTTAAATAGTATTTAATTAAAATTGAACCTTTAAGTGCAGAGGAAACTAAAAACGTCTTTGAAACGTCTGTAGACTGTTGTCTTATTCAACGAGAAACCAATTTGTAATTAAGATTCTTCGCCGCATTGCAAGAGTAAAATGTTTTTGCTGTTGCTCCGATCCACTTGCCGACTAGGACGCGACGCTCCAGTTCAACATCACTGAGATTCGAATCTGGCGCTTCGCATAAAATCTAGATAAAAACATATTAAAAGCTACATCTAACGCAGATAATACAGACATAATATTATATTTTTTTGACAAACTACACTAACAAAGTAAAAGAGAAGGTAAGAAAGGTACGAAAGGAACCAGTTAAATTAAACCGTAATTTCATGATGATAACATTTCCAACTTAATTTGTATTAATAGATATTCGATTATTCCTGATTATATCCTAAATATTAAGACTTTTTAGTCGACTTTCACCTTATAGTACTCTAGAAATAGATACTCTACTCTTGTTTCGACTATATTGACTAGCTAGTTAGTATCTCCTTTTTGTATGTGAATTTTTTTAGCGAAATTCACTTTGTGTTGCTATCACGAAGCCCCTCACGAATAGTGAACGGAAAAGTGTATTACGGAAATCGATTCACAACAACGAGATCGCTAGAGATCGCATCGCGTGATTGCGTTATAGACCGGCGAATAGTTTCGCTACGAGTGAAACTAACTAAACGGTAATAAATTAGTTAAAAGATACCCCGTGACAGGAGGTTCCGACGCGGGTTAAACGATCGATACTTTTATGAAGGTATCGTAAAAAATCATTACACCGCATTCCTATAAGCAGAATCAACCATTTTAAAACAATATTTCATAGACTATTTCTTTTTGACATACAATTTTTTTTGGTCTCGCCTATTTTCTCAATTATTTTTTGGGGTTGGCAGTGTGTCAGTCCTGATATGTGCTAAATACACTGCTAGGGTATTTACAGCCGGCCGCCTGCCTGACGCTAACTCTCCTCGGGAATGCCAGTGATATTTAATTTCTTAAACCGCACGTAACTCGAAAAGTCATTGGATTCGAATCCGCGACCTCCGATTCGGAGGCCGAGGTCCGTAACCACTCGGCTATCACGGCTGTATATAGTATAATTTATACATACGGGAAAATAATCAAAACGTTCCGTGAACATTTACATAAGTTCAAAACGCAAGGTGTTTATTCACTTCGTATATAATTTTTATATACGAATATGAAATTGTAGTAGTTTAGTTAACTGGGTAGTCAAATAAATGGGCTTAAATGTATCTGTTGGATACAATGTTACAACATATGGCGGGAAATGAAAACTGCAGCAGTCGTCCATATTTCGTGTCGATTTAGCGAAATGTCACATAGAATTTTTATGCCCATTTGTGCTGTCGGACAAAAGCTTATTGCATGAATTTGTTAACACAAGGAATCGTATGTCAATTTCGTAGAGAATTTTTTTTTATATATTCATATGCGATGATTTTAATACTCTTACGATACAGCTTTTGTAACAATAAGAAAACGAAGCGAAGGGCATCGGAACATTTACGGTTTAAATTATAATAATGTTTCATGTAGTGAAATATTATGTTTGTTTTAAGATTTTTGATTGATAAAATGTGTGTTTACTTACGTGGGTTAATTAATAAATAAAATAGCTTTCGAAAATATATATGAAATCATAAAAAATCCCTAGATGAAAATCAAAGGGAAAACATTATAAGGTAATATTAGACCGGAAACTTTTATTATAAAAAAAATCTAATAATTTGAGGCTAATTCTTATAGTTTCATTAAAACAATAAGTATAACTAACTATGAGTAGACTGCAACTATTAAGTAATTATGAATAAGAATTTTTATTATACCAGGTATGTTACTTACCTAAATGACAAAGTATTTATTTACTATTACATTAGTAGTAAATAATATTGTTTATATATTTCTATTATTTTTTGTAATGATTTATGTTGGATGAGGCTTTAAAGAAAACACCAAAAGCGTAAAAGTTTTTTATTCTTTTAAATAATTATCTTTCTACACTAATCTTTCTGTCATTCACCGTTTGCCATTCTGCTTCTTTTTCTAAAAAGTATCACAATGCATCTTAATTAAATTTAAATACAATCTGCTTTGATAACTAATA
Source organism: Parides photinus (assembly GCA_018247975.1). Classification (NCBI taxonomy): domain Eukaryota; kingdom Metazoa; phylum Arthropoda; class Insecta; order Lepidoptera; family Papilionidae; genus Parides; species Parides photinus. Next base: position 10,662 of record DWHU01001806.1, read on the forward strand.
CCTACATATATATTTTTACATAATTTGTATAAAAAATAGATAATGGTACTCATGATTATTTTCAAACAATTTTAAACATTTAATATGAAGTTTTTATTGTTTTTACGTAGTGTCATGACTGTTATAATATAGTTTGTAACAAAATGAAAGTTAAGGTAGATAAAACAATTCGTTCATCCACATAAATATTGAGAACGTATCTCCGTTTGCGAGAAACTCCCGGTGTTTACGTTCGCACAGTACGCGAGTTTAGTATTTGTTTGTTTGTATGTTTGTTTTGCGAGAATCGCGCTATTTACGTTTTTACACTAATTCACCGCGAGTTTATCCATCCAACTTCAATGAATAAATAAATACTATAGTGGAGTTTCATGTTTAATCTGTCTGTAAGATATAGGCAACATGTAACGTTAGGTAGTTACCATTTATACGACCGTTACAGTTATATGTTATAATATTATTAAAAATACAAATCATTCTCTCTAAGTCATGAACTTCATGATTCAAGATTTCGTTGGAGTGCAAAGTAAATAATGAAATTATCATTACCAGCTAACATTGATTTCAGGTATTTAGTACTACTAATTTATCTATTTTTTATCTCTATTGAAAACATTAACAATTTGTTTGTATTCATTGTATTGAATTAAAGAGAAATGACAAAGAAAAAAACACGTATAAAGTC
>DWHU01001807.1:0-11344 GCA_018247975.1 Parides photinus
GATTGAGGGCCGAACAGTAAGGTTCCAGAGTGGCGTTCTGGCAGACGTAGGAAAGATCCTTCCCTCACAAGATGAACCAAAGACCTAGTGGACGTCTGTTGGATGATGAAGATACATTAAGGAATTTAGATTGTAACTATCTCATTTAAATGTACCTATTTCTTTATCACATTACAACAGTAACATACGTGTATATAAATATTTTTAAATAGTTCAAATCTCTTTCAAATAAATTGACGAGCACTTGCTTTAACAATCAAATCAACTGCTTTTCACGAAGAAACTCTAACACAAATGATGCACTATGGCCTTTATGGTATCTATGGTATGTTACATTTTATAATTTCTATTATCGCTACGTTAATGTGGTTAACATGATAAATAAATGAAATATTAACAGTCAGTCTAAATAGAAATATGTGAAGGTAAGTAGATATAATAATATAAATGAAAACGTTAAAAATGTTCTATTACATCTTAATAATTATGTGTTTTTAGTCTATAATATTCACTAACAAATACTTGTAGAAGGAAAAGAGTAATCACGTAGATACAAAATAAATACATGTGTTCACAAGTTTTAACATACAAGAAATATCGTAATTAATGTGTATATCTAATAGATTCGTCAATTGTTTACAATGTATAATAATTATCAAAGTAATTTTTCTTCTTCATTAATAGACATCAAAATAAAAAGGTCAGTCGTTTACAACAATACGTATTTTTTCTGTATAAAGAAGAACGCGAGCCCTGAATGCGATAGAGCTGTAAAAGTCAACAATAAGACTAACAACTATAAAATGAAGGTGCACAGTTTTAAAAACTGTCGGCTGAGTTTAATAAAGTATTCAGATTAATAAAGTAATAAGGATGTTTGCACAATTTCCTGCGTTAAAATTTTGTCTTTTTGGGAACAATAAACTGAACAGACCGATTTTCTCAAAATGGTGGTCGTAGATAAGCATCCTCTAAAATCTTAGAATAATCTAATGCTTGCTAGAAAAAAAATAGTTTTTTTTTTATCTTGACTTTAAATGCGAAAACTATGAAAACTTTATAGAAAATGTTTAAATTTTCACTTATCATCAGCAATGTTTTTATGCTAATAAAATTAAAAAACTTTTGAACACATGAAGGATATTAAAATCTATTTTATGGTGTTGTTAACAAAATAGGTCCGGTAATCTTTACAAAACTTATCTTAATGTTATGGGTATTTTATGTTTTGTAGGGATTCCATACAATGTATTTATTTTTCAGTTTCATACTAATTTTATGGTGGATGAGTTATCATGTCGTGGTGTATTGCAGAGTAACCCCCGAGGCGAGATGTTTGCCAGCATCTCGAGTTCACTCATGGAAAAATTTCGATTCGACAGTTCAGTCAGTGGCGACAGTAGTTTTCAGGTTCGCCTCCATTTGATGTTAAATGTTACATCTTTACTGTCACATTAATGCACACTAATCTTCATGAAACACAAGTCATACGCAGAAAGAAATTAATATATGTTTGCGGCGTATCAAATTAACATTTTTTAAATGCATGGTTAAACATAACACTGTCATTTAGTTGTTGCTTATAATCTATGTTGTTAAATAAACAAAATTAGGTTATTATAGAAATATTAAATAGTGTATGTCTTTATGAAATATTTGTTCATAATATCTTGGAATAATGCAATGTTAGGAAACAATCAAAACAATTTAGAGGGAAAATTAAACAGGCGATCATGTTCAGGGAATAATTTGTAGGTAGTTGTTTTACAAATTACATAATTATTTATATTACTAGAAGCTTTATTGAAGTGAATTATTGTTTTTTTTTTATTTAATATATTGTTAAAATTTCAAACAATTTTGTTTTATATTAGTAACAATGCCACCTAGAAGATTAAAATGATTATACGAGTTCAATTTTTAACCATTAGATGGCACTGCGAAGTTTTAACGACCTTGAAATAACTAAATGTACAATTTAATAATAAAAAATATTTTTATTATTTGAATATGAATTTTGGTTTATGAAAACTAATTACTATAGTATCCTTAGTATGTTAGAAAAGTTCGGCCGTGTTTAATGTATAAAGTATAGGTTAATTTTGATATATAATTAAATTGGAAATTATTTTTTTATACAGTTGTAGGTTTACTTTTTAATTGTGATTTCGCCGATTATTATTAGTTTCAGAAGTAAATGTACCGAGTTTTTGGCCCGCATTTATAAATAAGTGGGAAGCTCACAGTACTTGGCTAGCATTCATAACAATTCTTCCTACTGTGTTACCCCATAGCACGTCGGTCCCTACGGGATATGCCCAGTAGTAAAGATAAAATAAGACCATTACATATGTGTGTTGTACGTATATCGCCGTTAGCACCGAATTGCGTCAATCACTTCAACTACGCTCTTTATTCTCCCTTTCATACAGTCATTCCCTCTTTAGCGGTTGTGTGAGTGTTCTATATTTATTCGTCTTCTGTGTGTTCGTGCACACGTTGCTGCCATGTGTGCGGCGCCAATGAAGTCTATTCATTTTGTCACGTGTTCTCAAACTTTTAAATTTCTACCTATACAACGAGGATCATTACACTTAACGAACTGTTCAAACTAATTACTTTTACAGTTGTTTACTTTAAGATGCGTAAACAATTATTGTGTTGCTAATAAGCACTGCACTTATTACCCTTCGTTATCTAATTATGAACTCCATGTCAGTGCACATGATAGCATATTAGCAGTTACATTCGGAAAGTTGAACGGGACGGTACTGCGCGAGCGAATCGACATCGGAAATTTGTATAAAAATTTGAGAACCGCATGCGGTGGCTATTATTAAATTTAATATCCCCGCTGGCCCAGTAGCGCCCTGGGCTTTCGGGATTGCTGATCTCTGCGCTTCCGTGCAATGAATTCGATAACAAGTATTTTTTGTAATTCAAATTTGTGTTCCGCACAAGACCTCATAAACGACGGTGTGTGCGTGAGATAGTGCACTCTGGAACGAGTGAATTATTATTATTTAGGACAGTGTGGAATATTGTGTAAAGTGGATAGGGCTAAAATCTATTCGCAGCAAGTAGTACGACGTGGATTTAGTAGGCGCGCTTCTTAAGATATTTTGGAGTGGACAAACTAAACATGGGTGTGACTGAATACGACTGGGAATCCTATAACGGATATTACTCCGTGAGTGTAACATTGTATTATTGACGTAATTCTTAATAATCTTGTTGTGTATACAACTTTGAAATCGCTGCAATTATAAAACAAATCTATGAAACTGAAAATTCTAGACTTAACATTAAATTCGCTTTATGATTATATAACGCACTACACTTTTAAATTGGCAATAATAAGTCACATAGAATTATTGAATTGAAACGAGTTATTATCGTTGTTTACCTACATATAAAATTGTTGAAATACCCACGTTTTTTAAGACAATATCTTCCTAATATTTCTTTTAAAGAGTGAACAGTGCACTATATCTAGCGTTGTTATGAATTGTATGAGTCGTTGTTTGATTTGTGACCTCATTGTAGCAGGAAAAGGAATTAAATTGATGATAACGCCCGCTCCGGCCGCCATGTTAGTCCTGTAACTCTACTGACTAAATTACTATAGTTATAAAAGTAATTAAAGTTACCCTGTTTATTGTTATTTATTAAATGATGAATAAGCAAAAAAAAATCGTTTGTATAAAATATTGTTTGTACATTTAGAGTTTATTGCATATCAACCTTTCTAAAGATCTACTAAATAAACATAGTTTGAGGTCAAAGCGTAGTTTGTTAAAGCTTTTTATTATTGTTAATGTAATTGTTATAATGTGCTTAATAAATTTTACAGGCTATCTCATCTTAATAATCTGTGGTGTTCTTAATTTTACAATAGGAATATTTTTTTGTTAATGTTAATTTTTAGTAAAAAGTTTTGATTACATTTACAATGTATTTACACACACACAGTGTGTCTAGTGTCACTGTGATTGAAGTAAAGTTTTATTTTAGTATACGTGTTGTGTTAGACAAATGTTTATGTTTCAACTAATGCCCGTTTACGTTTCAAACGTTTCCGGGAACGACTTTAAATACACGCTTACCGATATACACCTACCTACATAGATATCGCAACATGTTTCGTAACAAAAGCAATTCTACCCTAACAAAAAATAGTTATTACTAATGAAGAATATATGTATTACCACGCATTTTTGTTGAGTGTAGTCTACTACACGTTATATATATAAGTTTTAACAAAGTGAAAGGTACAATACAATGATTATTTGTAAAATAGGGAGAAGAATCCGTCGGTTCCATCAATACGATGTCAATATGCAAGTCGGAGCTTCTATTCTCGCCCGTGAAAGAGGGTGGTCACGGTGTACATTTCAGCGTGGACAGTCTCGACTGCGAGTTACCAACGGAACAAGATCTAATCCTCACCTGCCAGGCCAATAAGGACAACTATACCATAGCCTTCGAGGGCAGCCTCACAATTTACTCTGAGGATAGTGAGTGCGCTGAACCCGCCGTCAATCAAAAACATGGTAAGATTTACTATTGCTTATTTTTTGTCTTAAGATTATATATACGCTTTTCGAACATTACAGTCATATGCTTTATGTGGTCATAGATATTTCTTATGAAAACATATCAAAGTAAATCTTACAGTATTTACAGAAATTTTGATTTCAATAATCTCTGCCACATAGATATAACACTACACTACCGCCATATTCTCTTATGAAAATATAATACGAAAATATAATAAAAACTAAAAATGCTATCATAATTTCTTTTTCTTATGTACAAAGTTTATGTCATGGAAATACACAAATTTTCAACGATTTATATTTAGTAACATGCCTCGTAGATCACTCACTATGACGACATGTTTACATATCATATGATGAATCAGATTTCCCTCCCTTTTCGTGATAAGCTTCAGGCTAAAGCATTAGTTATCTTTACAGACAAATCGGGTAAGGAAGAAACTAATATAGTTATAGATATCGATGAGAGAACGCGCAGGAATTTAGAATTATTAGAGAGATGTAAGAACTTAACAAACAAAATTACATCATCTATGGCTAGAAGTGATTTAGGTTTAACCTCGTGGAGCAAGCTTAAGAAACAATCCTGCCAGTCACCTTTAAGAAGGTATGCATAACAATATTTTTCCTAAACTGAAAAGTTTTAATTTTACAGTTATTTCTAATGTCGTTTTAATTTACAGGCATCCATCAGGAAATAACAATGAAGATGCAAATGAAACGACTGATGCAACGAGTGAAATGAACAATTCTGTAATAAAAAGCCAAAGTTTGCCAAATCTTTACAGACGGAGGCTCATGAATAGTTCCATCGCTTCAACTGCTCTGAGTAATTCTACAGTGCGTATTAATTAGTAATCAAATAATGTGCATTTTACTGCATTACGAATGTTTAACACGTTTAAATTTTTAGGTCGACTCCTTCACGGCTAATCAGAGACTAACAGGCACATCCACGTGTATGAAGGTGTACGATGTATCTCAAAACCGTTCGTCTCATGGAAGTCAACACTCGGAGCCTATGAGCACATCCTCGTTCGAAAATCACACGTCGTCGGATAAAAGTAATCCGAAACAGCCTTTTAACTTAGTTAAATTATTTATGAAACAAAAGAGCACAAGTAACGAAGGTATAGTCACTATAGACCAGCTAGATAGATCTGAATGTTGGCCTTCAAGTTCTGGTGGGGAGAGTGGAGAGTCAATAGGAGAGCAAAAAACAGAAAATTCGAAAACGGTTTCCTCAGAAAGACCACAAATTGAGCTTCCCAATAATGATGCAGATGAAACATCTTTTGTTTACGAGGAAATTAGGCCTGTTAATACCTACAGCAGAGTAGCAGAAGAAACACTCGTTGAAGAGGAAGAGGCTGTTGATAACTGTAACTCAAACGACAGTACATCTAATCTTTACGCTGTTGTTAACAAGCCTCACTTAAAACGGACAAGCTTTAACGTGAACAGCCCTTCGAGATTAAGGTTTACAAGAAAATCATGTTCTTCTCAATCCTCTGCAACTAGTGTAAGTATTTCGAGTTGTTCGGAATCTGATGGTACACAAATTACCAGAACAAACAAAGTTTTAGAGCGAGATCATCAAGATCATAAATCTACATCTACGCATCTTGAAAGCGACACGTTAGATAAGAGTATGCAAACATCAATTATGCATGTTTCAACTGTAGCTCAGGATCGTGAAATATTTAAAGTTGTAGAGCCTTCATTTCTAGAGAAGTTAAAAGAAGGGGATTGTGAGAAGCCAGTTTTTGTTTTGTACCCTAACTATACATTACCAGATATTAGCTTTTTAAACGGCAGACCGAATATCTATCTAAATCCGTTGAAAGTTAATTTGTCGCCAAAATCGACGGATAACAAAAAAAACCGAGTACATGTCAAAGGTAAAAGACCATTTTCGTGTAATGATGTAGAAGTCTTGAAGAAAAAAGGGCTTGGTCACATAAAAGATTGGGATTCTCTAAACTTCTTATTGCCTTTAGAGTGCAGGCAATTATTATCAGAAATGCCAGAACTAATGAATCATTTGAAAGAAAAAGAAGGTATGTCGAAATGTAGTGATAGATACTGTAGTGCTTCCCCATTTTCTAAAGTAAAGAACAGACCTTTGAGTTGTGATTGTAACAATTTGGCAGGAAACACAACAGCTGTATCCTCAAGCTCGAGTACGGCTACCCAACCATCATCGGGTTATAGGGGTTCGTCTACTATGTTGACTGATTCATCAGCCCAAAATAGTCCTGCTCCTGCAGGAAACTTTAATCCATTATTCGTATATCGGTACGATTCCGCAACGAGTTCAGAGGCTAGTTGCGCAAATACTGAGGGTCAGAGAATAAATCCTTCTGTTCCGAAGAGAACACTGTATTCTGCAGATCATACTCGGTTGACAAAGCAAGGAGAACTAGCACCGCCAAGACCTCCCCTGCCAAAAAGCATCTTACGTAAGTCTATGGATAAAACTAAGAAAACGGGTACACAAACAAAACGTTATAGCATGTTTGAATTAGACGAATTCATTCAAGACCCTATTGTTTGTGCAACAGCGATCACAGAACAAAAAACCAAGCGCAGGTCTCTTCAAGAACCATATTACTTACAAAATCTAACACATGATTATAAAAAGAACAATGACATAGCAGCCAAAAAGTTATCGCAACAATTTCTCGATGCAGCTGAAAAAGATGCAGACTATAATGAATACTATCAAGATGAAGGTGTTGGTACAGAAAGCAGTTTGGAATCGGGAAAATCAAACGAGTTAAAATTCCACCGCCCACACACCCCTCCGATGCCGAAACCGAGGACAAAGAAAATGGAATATATTGATTTTCCGCCACCCGGAGCTCTAATAAGCAGCGCCGATTTACAGCAGCTTGAAGAATTCCTTAAACAAAGCGGTTTAAATTGTCAAAATATGGATGAGTGGGACTATCAACAAGTGCAAAAGGTAAGAAGTCAGGTCAGCAAGTTTCTTCAAATGAAACGCTCGCAAGAAGAGAATCAAAGATCCACGGATTCTAGTGGAAGTAGCTGCAATAGTAAAAAATCAGTAAGCTTTGCACAAAAGACAGACGCCAAAGTTGAGGGTCAGCCGTCTCAATTGAAGGTTATGGACGAATTAAAAGTTGGCGGAGGTCTAGCGACCCCTCCCAATTCGCCTAATATTTCTACTGCCATAACACAACGGCATTATCAGGTAATAAAAAAAGATAATTTTATTCGCACCAGCCGCAGCATTGCATTATGCGTTTAGTTCTGTGAGTATCCTTGGTTCTTTTTTGTTCTCGTATTTTGTTAATTTTAGGTTATTTTTTATCATTGTAATAATGTTTTTTTATACTTTCATTCCATATTCTTGAGTTCGTTTTGCTTATGCTATATGCAAATTTTTTTCGTGTATTTGTTATTGCTACATAAACATTTTATCTATGTTAAATATAAAAATTTTAGGGTAAAAACTTAGCTGAGATTCCTATCTGTGAGGAGGGTGAAGTAAGTCCCGATGAGTTTGCTAGCCCCACAACAATTCAAGAAGGCAGGCCAAAATATGATGTTATTGATGTATCACAAAAGAGAGGTATTATTTTCAACATTATAGCTTTATTTGTAACTTTGTATAATATTTGTAACTTTTATACAATTATATTATATTTTTAGCTCTTGTCTCAAATGTAACGGATGCTGTAGAAATGCTCATACAGCATTTCTCTCCTGCTACGGATCAAGCAGAGTTGGCTTTTCTGGGTGATTCCAAACAGTCGCCAGCCTGTGCTAAAATAGCACTTAACGCTTTGTGCCCGGCGTTGTATGCCATATTTAGGGATGGTCTGAAAGAAAGTATCGAAACATCATTCGGAGCAGTTAACAATTCAGTTTGGCAGATGGTAGAAGCAACTGCTAGACAAGGTAGCTGTTAATTAAAATAATATTAAATGTTATTGAGAAACGTCAAAACTAATTCTTTACATTTTTCAAGGTCCAATAACTAAATCTCTCAATGAATTGGTTTTGAGAATAAACAGTGAAGATGCTGTAACAGAAGGTCTTGTCAAATTTAATGCTTTTATCTTGGGACTTCTAAAGTGAGTGAATAGATTTTAGTTTAGTTAGTTTTCACGTAATATATTTTATTTTATTGTTGACGATCAAATTATTATTACAGCGCACAAACAGTTGATGCTTGGGTGTCATACGTAAGAACTAGGGAATCTATCTTGGCCAAACATTATGGCCCTGATTCTCTCATACTCGCGGGTTGCATTGGGGAGCCTCGATGCAGAGCACTTTTGGACACATTATTAGCTAGTTTGGAACCATTAAAGCTGCTACCGTTTTCATTGGATCTTATGTTCGAAATGAGGGAACTACACAGAAGTTTTAAAAGGATCGAAAGCGATATGCGTGCTGCTAGTCGGGTAAGAGACATCACGGTTTAACTACATTTACCATAAAATTAACAGCATTTATTAAATTTGGTGTAGGTTGTGTACGGTAAGTAGAAATTTAATCAATTCAAGCAAACATCGCCTTATTTGCATTTTATTTATTGCATGTGCTTACGATTCACGATATCGCGAAATCAATTCGTAATGTTCACTGTCGTGCACAGCTTTCATAAAATGCAAATAACAAGACATTGCAGATCAATAACGTTTCAAGGCCAAGATTGAATCTAATCGATGGCATGATGCATGAATTTAAAGAAACATTTTGGTGTATTTAACAGCCAACCACGATTAACACACCTCCACTAACATTGAATCAAAGGAATCTTCTCAAACTCGTTCGATCGATGCAGTCCAGCGGGCTGTCGAGCGACGATTGTCTGACCAGCGTTATAATGAGACATAAAGAGCCTAGAAACAAAGAGCCGTCCACTCCTGACTTGCTGAACGATTCGGCCAACGTTAAAACGGCTTTAGAGAAAAATCGACCGCGGTCGTGCGTCAACCCGACCACTGTCGGATACGATATCTGTCCGAATAACAGCCGAATCGAATTAGACACAAACAGAAGATGGTCAGGTGTGCAACTCGGCTCGAAACTGATGCAGGCCTTCGACCGGCTCGTGTTTGACGACAGTGACGAATACACAGATAGCTTAGAGAATAATAAGCCTTCTGCCAAAGCCGGCACCGAAATAAAGGTAAATCAATGGACCTGTGTGAGAAACTCTTTGTGTGCTTCGTTTCGTAGCGACTCTTTGTTTCGTTTTTAGGTAAATCTTTATTATTTTGCTACATCTCAACGCTTTCAGTCTGCAGCAGTTTTGTTCATGTAGACAATTGTTTAATTACACAACATTACTTGCACTTTGTTTTAGTTTCTTGGTAAGGTGATACTATTACATAGTAGATGTACAGTCCATGAAAACGGTTTATTTTGGAATATGCTGGATACTCTGCGATGCTTTTTGAAAAGGCATACAATTTTACCAGTAAATTAAATAAAATGCTTTGACTCCTTGTCATAAGAAATCTCATTATCTGGATGTGGAATGATTAAGAGCCCTGATTATCATTCTTGTATATATTAGTTTGATATTTTGTCATTTGACCCGCACAGTAGTTATACTTTATGACATACAATAATATATTTGATGGTTAACAACTAACTAATGTAACACTTAAAATTAAGGTGTGGTGTGAACATCAAGCGCATGCTTTTTAACAACAATACTTGTAAAGACGTTCGTATCATGTAATATAATATGAACTTAAGTAAGGTTTTGTTAAGCTTTTCGTATCTTTACATTTTTATTACAATATTATAATTTATCAAGCTCTCTATAAAATTATCTTGTAATAAAAGAGACATATTTTGAATGTAGTAGACATTTCATTGATTTAGCTATTGTTTGTGATACATGTATTAACAACACATTACATATACATGTATTACTCTATAATAAATGAATGTAATCTGATCGAGGCATAGACACAAATATTCACACTGAAATGTTTTGCAGCTGGAGTGTAGCGGAGAGGAATGGCGACCTGCTTCTGCGGGTAGTTGCGCTAGTGGCAACACTGGCAACGGAAGTGGTAATTCTGGCAACACAGGCGGCAAGTTCCGCAGGCTGCAGCTCAAGTGGGAGATGCTCAGCAACGCCGAGAGCCCTGTCACGCCGTCAGGTAATACTAACAGTAGAATACTTTGTAATAAAATGTTCTTGAATAATACAATTAAACAGCAACCCAACATTTCCCCTAAACACCAAGGATAATAATTTTTAATTCAAAAATTCCTTTTTAAGATCTTAATAAAAACTCTTTTACGTTAATAGGAGACTTCAATATAAAATAACTGATGAGTGAAGACGAAAGTCGCCTCATCTTTTTAAAGTGTTACAAGATTGTTATAAACAGGGTTATCGAAATAAACAAAACAAAAACTTATAAGGACAAAATAGATACCGAATGTAATAAATAATAATATAATGTAATAAATATAAACATAAATAAAAAAATATATAAAATAACAACCCACAACTTAAAAATATGTTGTTCAGTCGTGGTGATTTTTTTATTAATACATGTCTCTTTGCCCAATAAAATAAAAAGAACAATTATTCATTACATTAGTTAATTGGGAACGTTTCATTTGCTAATATCGGCGGAAACGGTTTTTGTTTTAGTTTTTGGTCATTTCGGGGGTTGATCATTGTTAATTATTTAGACGTACCTATCGTAAAGTACAGAGTAATCTGCTGTGGTACATACATATGTATATGGTTGGCACAACTGCCAAAATCTTTATGCGTC
>DWHU01001808.1:0-11340 GCA_018247975.1 Parides photinus
AAGGAGGGTTAGCGTCAGGCAGGCGGCCGGCTGTAAAAACCATTGCCAATAACCCTAGCAGTGTGTTTAGCACAGATAGAGACTAAGACACTGCCCCAACCCCAAGAAATTAATTGGGAAAATGGGAAGGACTGAAAAGTTTTTGTTTGATTTATGTGTATGTACAATAAAAAATATAAAAAAAACAAAAGTAACTTTTGTATAGAGGTAGTAAAGTAATCTTGAGTGCTTGCCATATTATTATTGCTTATAATGTATCATCTAACAGTTACGCTAAGCGTAAAGATTAAGGCATCCCATCCATGTTTCATAAGCCTTCTCCATGTTTAAGGGATTTGTCAGTAATGAGATACCGCTGATAAACATTTATAGACGGATAAGATATTGCTACAAGAATTTGTTTCATATTTTAATTACATATACATGAGCTTTCCTTTGAAGAAAGTTTTGTCATTTGCGAGTATTTTATACGTATAATAATAATCAGCCTTATTTATACACTTAATGCAATATTTATCGCTTAAACATTAATATTACTTAATATTGCAGAAGTTACAGAAAAATGGAAATAACCGAAGCTAAAGTCAAAGATCTTAAGTGCTATTTTCTAACTCATGTAATACTTTTTTAAATAACATTAAAACTTTACATTTTGCTGTGAAAAATATATGATAACAAGACATGTTGCTAAAAAAGGTTGTTACTGACGAAATTTTTATTACTAAAAATTCAAAGCTGTCAAAAGTACGGAAACTTTTTGACTCATATTTTGAAACGGGTTTAATGCCGCAAGTTTCAAATTTATTTCACAAAATGTTTTGAACTTGTTAAGTTACTGTTCTACAGTCTTATGACATTATTATTCAATATTGTTTGAATAACGAAGAATGCATATACATAGAAGAAGCGAATTCGTGATGGCTCAGTTTGTAAGGTGGTTGGTTGAACAGTGAGTTTAGGCTTCCGATGAAGGAAAACTATGATGAAACAGAAATAATGAAATTATTAAAAAAGAAAGGTAATCTTATTTTCAATGTCTGGTTTCTGATTCACGTTTTTAATTGAATTTTTTTAACTAGCAATAAGACAGTAAAGAATTTCATAACATTGTTACAATACTCTAAAGGTGCTGTTTCAACCACAAAAACAAATTTGAGAAAAATAGTCTATGGTAATTTTTTTCAATCACTATAAGAGACGACCTCTATACTAAAGGTTGACGATTGGTCAGTTAAAAATATCTTGAAAATTAGACATTGTAATACTGATAAACATAAAAACCAAAAACCCGCTGTTAAGAAAGGGAGTCCGGACATGAATTGTTAATATTTGTATAAATAGATCTAAATTAAGTAAAATGTTTTAAATTCGCTACAAAGTCAAAAAAATCAACCGTTTTAGTAAAAATGGATTATTGTGTCTAAAGTACAAAAAGCTTTTACCGCTAAAAGCTTTTCATCACCACTTTATTTAGTATTATTATTTCAATTTGATAAATTGTGAGAGTCAGCAACGTATTAAAGTGTATAATAACTGCTTCCCTAATGGTACTCTTTAATATTCATTTAATAAAATGAGCGCTAAAATAAAACATACTATTACTTTAACTGATACTAAGGCTTTATTTGATTTTTTTTTAAATTATAATACATATACTGTTAAATAAAAAAAAATTGACTCTTTTCTCTATGAACAAAATCCGCAAGAAGTCAGTTCGTTTTTCGTTAGATTATCCCAACGGCCTCAACGTCTACTTGATCCTCAATAAGGGAAATTACAGGTGAGCACTTATTCCCGAGGACTGAGGTGTAATGGCTTGTTACACGTAATTGGGTCTTATTATTTTTAAGTAGTTTTTTATAAAAATAATTGATGTACCAGCTCTAAGTCATACTCTTCGCATATTCTTATTCAGAAGTGTGCTTGCAATTAAACCAATAATACATTTATACACAGGAACAAAATTGTATATTTTAACAGTTTAAAACAAACAATTTTTCCGAATGAGATAAATATGATTTTAAAGCATGATTCACAAATTTTTTATCACAAATTAAGCAAGCAAGTTGTTGCATGTATTATTTTGGAATCGATCTATTTTGGGGATCACACTGAGAATATTTGCGTCTCCTTAAGTAAGGATCATCATTTATAATTCAGAGAGATGATTACTGTACTGTTTGTCCATCCTGAATCCAGTATCTAGTGTTGCTGATAGTCTTCAATAATATGAAACCAACTAATGTACATCGTTCCAAATAACGCTTTTCCCAACATGACGCTGTTTATCATGATATATACATCACTAATTGGTGCTTAACCTCACTGCTGTAATTTAATCAACTCAAACCGGAAAACAGTAAAGTTTGCATTCTACTGTTTAGTGATAGAAATGAAAGCTGCAGCGGTACCTACCAATGAGACTTCGAACAAATACGTTACTAATAATGTAATATTAGTGATGGCGGATATACAGAAGGTAAGTTTTCACTTGTCCGTCGTTCATTTTTTCGCAATTCACGCTCACCTACGTGAAAACGGTAAAATAACAATAGATAAGATGTAAGGCGGTGTCTTATGGATTCCACCGTATCCTTTGTAAATAGATTGAGTGCAGTGTTCTGTGAGCGAACACATTTGCGCTCCATTTGTCGGAGCTCACTTTATTTTTACGAAGGCTATTGTTTACCTTACTAAAGTGACAAAGTTAGGAACTAAAGCCAGAGGTTAATGCGTCACCAAACAAATAGCACTCTATTGTTATGGAAAAAATCATAGACATAATTTAATGTGGTTAAAACTCAGACTCCTATGAGGTATTAGGCTAAAATGTTCGTAATACGTATAATTAACATAACACTATATACAGTCCAATTTGTACTTGTTAAAGAATGAGACGATCGTCGAATATATAAAGGTTTCCTTATGTCTCTTTTTTCATTCGGTAAAGTCACAGCAACATATATTTTTCCTCTTATATCTGAGTACAGATAAATGACCTGTATCTCATTCATCAAAATGAACTGTTATAAAGAAATTGGAGGAATCTTCAAATATCAATACTTGATATCAAACTGAACGTTTATTCTCTTAGTAATAGCATAAATAATTAAGTAGTCATTTGTGATTACAAGGTAATTACGAAAAAACGGCCCCCTATCCATTACATATCAAAGTTATTTGTAATTAGTATATTCTTCCTTCCGCAGGACTATTAAAATCAGTTTTTGAATAATTCTTGAATCAATGGTCCATTATTATTTCGCTGAAGAGTTAATTTTGAGGTTTGTTTACTTCTCAAATTATTAACATTTCCATTTGTACAAAGTATGTGATATGATGTTATTTGGTCATGTTAATGAATGAATTTTTTATTGTAGATACATCCGAAAAATATTTTTGTTTAAGATTACACGCAAAATACCTGGTAATGGTCTTAAATGAAATTTATAAGCTCTGCGATTTTCTACGGAATGCAATGGCGATTTTATAGTACTTAGTACTTCTTTATAACTGTGTGTACAGTTACGAGAAAACAGTAATACTCTCTGTAGTTTCCAGCGAATCCTTTACAAAGTCGTAGCTATTAAATTAAAAATACGCTTTGAATCGGTATGACGATAGTTGTAGATATATTCCTAGAATTGTACCAATACTTAACTACGCAGTAATAAACTGTTGATTAAAGAGAAACTTAAATTTAGTGGCACGAAGTCACAACGTCACTCTGAATACATTATGAACTGAATAATGCATCAACGTGATATTGCCTGTCAACTGGATCGCTTCTGCACTTGAAAAATTACCTTCAAAGTTTCTTAGCAGTTTAATATATGAATTTTGTTGGTTTATAATAATATAATATTTAAAATATTTTCCATGTAGCCGTGGTAGCAAAATTTGTAAATTGTCGAACGAACTGTACGAGTCGGGGAGGCAGGGGTTCTTTTCCCACTGAGCTCTAGTTTCCAGTGAAGGAACACATTGTGAGGAAACCGATATGCTCCAAAGAACAGCTTTTGTAAATATATGACATCTGCCAACCCGCACTTGGCCAGCGTGGTGGTTAAAATACCACAATTCTGATAGTAAGAAAAAGCCTCGTGTCACAGCAATGGGACTATTAAGTAGACTGTTTATGTATTTTTTTAACAGTCCACTGAATGTTCCCACTGCTGGAACACGGACCCTTCTCTCATAATGAGAGAGTTTCGGCCATAATTCGCCACGCTGGCCAAGTGCGGTTTGGCGGATAAAGCCAGTGATATTTAATTTCTTAAAGCGCACATAACTCAAGAAAATCATCGGTGAGCGCGGGATTCGAACTCGTGACCTGCGAACGGAGGCCGAGGTCCCAAACCACTTGACTATCACGGCTTTTTCTTATATATATATATACGTAATACATAATTTAATATATATATACGTAACATATTTTCTCACATTAATTTTAATAACTTTAATGAAAGTTTGCAAATTCGTAAGGGCGTTCTAACGGGCTAGAACCCAAAAACTCTTATAATCCCTTTTAAGTTTTTGAGGTACACTAACTACCCGTACTGTAACTAAGTGGTGTTATAGTTTGTAATAAATTATACTTTATAGCGGTTATTATTACTGGTATTTTCTGTATTCAACAATTATATTTTTGTCATAAATCATTGATTTAAATTTATATTTAGTTTTAAGAAAACAAATGTAACGTTTTTTTATACTTAAATGGACTAAAAGTAATTTACAGCAAAGCTAACAAACTTAACTTTGATCGTAGCACTCAATAAGCCATGGTATTTAATTACATTTAGCAAAATTGAGAAACTTTCTTAAATTACAGAACTTCTGAAGTGATCTAAATTAGAATTCTTTCGGTTGCTTTGAAGTAAAACTAATGGTCATTGCTAACCTACAAACGTATTGTAACTTTTGTTAATACAAATTTTAACGGCTTTGAGAATTTATCAGATTTGCTAACAGACAAACAGTGTATGTAAATCAAACATTAAATATATAATAATAGAAATTGAATTTAATAAATCAAATAACTTTTTTTAGACGATTAATCTATATTGTTAAACGTAGCCACTCTAGTTTATCTACGAATGTTCTCTTTTAGAAAAGTTTAGGATGAAGTTGTATTTTATATCATACTATAGAAAAAAAAAAGGATATATTATGCTTTATAATAAACATGTACGGAACTTAGTTAGTAATGAGGCTGTAGTTTTTCAAATAACTTTGCACTTAGCTACCATTCCTTGAAAGAAATTTTCTTTTAATATTTTTACTGCACCTTCGCGCTTTGTAGTTGAACAGATGGTTGAAATTTAAAAAGTTGTACTGCATAATATATTGGCTTTTGTAAAAGCACTGTATTTTATTAAGAGTTCGAGTCATTTTTACTTTTACTCATTTTTTTTAAAGGCGTTAGACAGATACTTTATCTGATGGTAAACGATTTTTACTTACATAGGAAGAAACTTACTATTCAGTGTTCTAGTCTAGTCTTTGATCAGGTATTATATTTTTACTGAATGTTTCTAGACTAAACAAAGAATAAACAATACTATATATCCTTGGACAATTCGCACAATACTGTCTAGTCCCAAAGTAAGCAGAGTGTACTCGCTTGTGTTATGGTTACTAGATAGCTGATAGACTACTTAAATACATTTTTTTTGTAAATATATACATATCATTCATAGAAAACACCCAGATTCAGAACAAATATTGTTCGTGGCGGAATTCGAACCCACGACCTCTTACTCAGTAGGCAGGTACACTACTAACTGAGCTAATGGGTCAGACAATAAGAATAAACATGTATTAAATAACCACAAATATAATAAAAATCAAATACAGTTTGACTCGAACAGTAACAATATTTATTAAAAAAGGCTTCGCGACGTGAGCTTTACGAAATTCGTTACAATAATTTCTCATATTTGATCCGTCTTAAATCATTCTCATAACAAGCTTTTGATTGATGACTCCGGAGATTGTATGTCGGGATTATGTCTAGATCTAACGTAAATAATATTTACCAATTGAAGCGGACGAATGAAACGTAAATGATTTGTACCTAGAAAAATATACATTAGATTTTTATTTAAGTTATCAAGTTTTCATGTAATTACCTTTAAATTACAGTTGAATAAGTAATCAATAAGATTTCTATGTTTTATGTTGAGTTAACTACCGTTGTTTTTTTTCTAAGTAGTTTTAGTTCTGAGCTGCTTCTTCACGTATTTATAGAAATTATCCAAGATTTTAACGATAGATATTGTATGATGTAAAGATTAGGCTGAATATCTTACATTGAGTGGATCGTGCTGATGCACGAACTTTAAGAATTACCCTTGAGTCCATAATCTGGAAAATCTCAACTGAGTTATTGCTAAGATTCCTTTCTAAATATCTTTGAAAATTTTATCAACTAAATACCTTTTTTTTAAAAAATTAAGTTAATATCTTTCTCTCTGCTTGTAACTCATTGTTACTATAATTATGTCATAACAAAATGTCAAAAACATAACAAACATGTCTAGTACGGACGCACGGGTAGAATGACGGTCCACAATAGGGATCTTTTCCTCGAAAAAGTCTCTAAACACTAAAGTATCATATACATAATAATATTTAAACGTAATCGAATTAAGTAGTAATCATTAGATAAGTTAAATTAATTTGACTTTAGGTAAATGAATCAGTCGCAGAGAAGGTAAAACTTACCAGGTTTTAAACCTTTTAAAGTGTCATTGGTGAGACATCTGATTTATAAAACAGTGAAAACATTAGGAAATTTACAGTAATCGCCACTTTAAGTAAACGAAGAATAACGACGCCCCATCTTGGCTTTTAGAAGGTGTACAGCTAAAAGCTGGAACGCCCTTTAAAAGCCGCTATTAACGTAAGTGTGGTCTCCTCTGTCCTTATTTAACTCTTTCAGTTTAATTAATAATAAGTCTAAACATAACTCCTCAAAGCTCCAAAATCTTCACAGCAGAGGCATTAGTCTATTAATGTTCGCTAAGCGTTTTTCTGAATACTTTTTATTACTCTATTTTTCACATTCAAAAATACTGTGCATTAAGTTTGTTCTGCTAATGAATTAAGTAAACACTTTTTAGTGTTTTCAATTCGACTGCAATGCAGATTCATCATCAACTACTATGATTGAATGTTAATGTTGATTTATTAAAAGCTCTTTTTCATTTGAATATTCATATCTTTTAAGTGCAGAGTGGTTAGTGTTTTAGTTATTTCGTTAATAACTACAGATACGTTTGAATAATCCATCTCACATTGATTTCGATTTGTCGATTTGCTATTCAGCAGCGTTTGCTGTGTAAACAAAGATTTAAATTCCATATCATATCAGTGGACTGTAAACTTTGTTATATGTAAAGCGATTGTTCAACATTTCGATTGAACTATTTCCGAATTAATTTGATTATTACATTTCAATCCTCGATCAATAATAAAAGCATACAGCAATATATGTGATAGACTGAGCTTTACTAATTAAGGTTCAAGCCTTGATTTTAGGGTCAGATTAGCTGATACTCTTATCTTGTAAATCTATCACTATAATACCTTTATCTAACTTTTTTAACTGAGAGAAATAGAATAAGTACATTTTACTGTGGTTAAACTTTTTTTATACAAACAGCAAGAATTTAATGGCAGGATAGTAAAACTCGATACTGACTTATGATATATTTAGTTGTTTTAACTATTCTTCTTTGTTTTACTACTAAACTACTAGATATTAAGCTATCTTGTTTTTCTGCTATAGCCATAGACAAAGATACATAATATACATTTTTCAGCCTTCTATGTTCCCACTGCAGGGACTCGGCCTTCTCTCATGATGAAAGAATATTTGACCTTAATCCACGACGCTGGCCAAGTGCGGGTTGGCAGATAAAGCCAGTGATATTGAACTTCTTAAAGCGCACATAACTCAGAAAAGTCATCGGTGCGCGCCGGATACGATATACACACATACAAGATACTAAACGAAAAACGTTAACTGAATATAACTCAGAGGTTCTTGTAATACGTAAGATACATTCGTTTGCATTGCACATTAAATGTTATATATTTTTTTCAATCAATGCAAGTGAAGTTGTCTCGTTGAGTTGCACGTACAAGTTTTAGTATGCACACACAGAACACGCTCAATCAACTCTCAAAGGACTCAAAGAGTCGCCAAAGCAGGTGACGTCAAAGGCTATTCCGTAACTCGTCGCTGTGCATACAGACAAAATATCTGTGAAACGATTTTTATCTATGTAACTCTTTTAAATCGAATTCAAAATGGCGGCCAATAAAATAGCAAAGGATTAATGATTACTGATGTTTTTCTTTCCTTCCAGTCAGTCTCTCAATGAGGATCACGACTACTAATCCAGTGTCCAGTGTTCTCAGAGAAGAAATTTGTTTTTTTTTTTTTCAGTTTTTTGTAGTTTATGTTTTATTGTCCAAAATAAACTTCATATCCAAAGTTCGACTTCCCGTCCGTTCCTCTCGCAACATTAACTTATTGTCACCGCCAATATTTCACAAAAACTGTACATCTTTACCCGATATCTTAATAATTACAATACATATTTCTTACAAATTGATCTTTTCTATAACTCTTTCAATGTTTTTAAAAACAAAATTTCAATGTCATTGTCACAAGCAAAGTAATTTTCTTAAAATCCGTAATTATAACAACCTATTCTTCTATAACTTTCTTTTAATTTAGTGTTATTTTCTGTTTGTTTTTCAGGTCTGTGTCCAATTTTGTAGTGCTGGGCTCTATTTGTCTTCAACTTATATCCTAAGCTACACTTAACATATGTTGTATATGTAATGACTGTTTGTGTTAAAATAAATAAGAAAAATATTAGGAATTGAACAAAAATTACCACCGATTAAGGCTGGGTGACGGACGTAATTTTTTTTATTTATTTTGAGCTACCTCATTAATTCCATCTGATATTGATCAGATTGTATCGAAAAAACAGTGTCAAATTTCTCAATAAAATTTTTATGTAAATTACATTTTCTGTTATTTTCTTGATTATTTTAATTTTTCATTAAAAATTGTTTAAGAAATCTTTACTTCTTTAAATTCTATTTTTCTTTTAATTCCAATATTTACTATTAACAAAGTTTTGAAAGTAATTAGTGATCATTATGCCTGCCAAAAAAACTTTTAAATATAAAGCTTATGTGGAGCGCGATATGTTTAATAAAATACCAGTATTTGTTGCTGACAAACTGTCCAGAGCCGTTTACGTATTTGGTGTTCCTATATTATGGACACATTGGTCCTTATGGGTATATGCAGAAGCCAAAGCCAGCACCACATCTCGAAAACATCTATTCTGCTCAACATGTTTGCTTTGTGTGGTTAAATACCAGCCCACTTCATGTTCTCATTGCAGGGACTCGAAGCCTTCTGTCATAATAAGAGAGTTGTGGCCTTAATCCACAAAAGTACCTTGGAACATATCGGTTTCCTTACATTGTTTTTCATCACCGGAACCTCAAGCTCAATTGGGATCGAACCCGCGCCTCCACGAGCAGTATAGCGCATTTGATCGCCTTGTAAACTAAGCCACAGCTTCGTGTGGTTAAATGATAAATGTTATACATAGTAAATTGACATGGATCGAGAATAGAAAAAAAGTTATATAACATTCACAGATCGTATAGATCGTAAATAATGAATGCGCTATGCGTCGAAGGTATTCTTTGTAGGATCTTATTCATCATTGTTATTCAATCTCCGACAGCTGTTACATGAATATTCACGTCAAATGCGCGAGAATTTATGGACATTGAAATATGAATTATTTCTTTTTATTCCAAAGAAAAATTGGAAATGTTTTGCAAATATTGATATAATGTGGACATAGAAAAGTATTTATGACTATGGACGTTAGTATATCAAATATCCTTATTTATGATGTTATGGTTGCAGCGAATGTATACATTTTTTACAGATTACTTGTGAACGAGAGAAATCATTGTAAGAGATAAAACGTTAACTGATCTTCGGTGTTAATAGATTAAATATAATTACTAAAATGCCATAGCACTAATCATAATCGAAAACTTTTACAGTTAATGATTGAGGAATAATATAATACTTATGTTATACGTAAATAAAAGATTAGACACCAATTTGCAATTGAAATGAAAATACAAATCTTCAGAGAGACTGATTTATTACTCCGTACGATTGATATATTGTTGGTTCGTGCATACATAATATTAAATCATGCATTGAAGGGACATTCCATATTTCGTTCTTTATGTTATATTATTTCTGATATAATATTCGCAAATTGTGAAATCGCATTATACGTGGAAAAGATTACGTTTAATTATGTACGGTTCATGCGTTAAATACTGTACTAATTTACGAATCAATTCTGGTTTTACAATAGTATACAGTACTTGTCTTCTGTCTGAAGGATTGAGTGAATTTCTTGTTGATTATAATATTATAACGTATAAGTTCTTTTTTATATACGTTAAAGTTCTTTTAAATTTTTAGTGTAAAAAATATAGACAAAGTGTGAAGAACGAAGAAAGATGTATAATTCCGAAATATCGCCAAACTACTTTTTTGATCTGTAATAGATAGATTGACATTTGTTTTTATTTAACATTATTAATGAGTGTTGGTCTATATTCAGACTAAAATGTAAGAGTATAGTTTCCTTTGATACATAATTTACAAACCCAATTTTATATTTTCGTTTAATTTCTACTACAATATCAGAAAAGCAAGAAACTTATACCTTTCCGATTCAATCAGTTTCCGATTCAGTAGCCTTGAGCTGGGTATGAATTTAGAATATTGAAAATAATTCAACGTAAGCAAAAACGTCTTATGAGAAAAAATATTATCTTATAAATCACCCGTAAAGAAGAATAAAGTTCGTAGATATAAAACATATTAACAAGAATATTGTAAAATATTGCTGCTTTTATTTTAAATGATATTCAGAAACGAAATGGCAATGCATTCAACTGTTAGTTAGTGATTCGTTGTCATAAGAATATGACGTTGGCAAATACGATACAGTCATCTTGTAATAATTTCGCTAGCCACAATACTCTTCAAATCCGGGCATAGCAATGTTTGTACAATATGTATAATTTTTGCTAGCAGAAATACGCCATGTTAATATTGAAATCGTCCCCATAGAAGAAAAACTAACTAACGTTTTAGTCGAAATCGCTTTTATTGACTTAACGTAAAGTCCAAATCATTACGCATCTTTCTGTCTAATCGGCGTATTTCTATTAACTGTAGTAGCGATGATATCCTTTAAA
>DWHU01001809.1:0-11339 GCA_018247975.1 Parides photinus
TACACATAGGATATAGTTAATTTTAATTACCTTAGCGATTTCATTCTCTGTAATATCATAGGTTTAGGTTCAAATTACTCCAATGAGAAAGCTTTGCTATTATTCATTTCCTGATAGTATTATGGCTAACAAGACAGCTCATCAGATGGGTTTAACCAGGAGAGCGGTGACGGGTGCGGTCGAGGTCGCAGAAATAGGTCAGTGCCAAAACAGCCTTGACAAGATCGTGGCCGGGAGACCTGTTGAACGATTGTTTGCTCAGGCACATCCATAAAAATGAGAAATCACAACTCATATTTAATATAAATGATATAATTTCTTACGAAAGAAAACTGTGCTTTAGAAAACTTGTCTATTTAATGTAAGCTGCTACTGCTTTAAAAAGATTCCTATTGGTTTGTAAGGAATACTGCTAGTGTGAGATTATTAAATATTTAATCATATTCGCACTTGTTTATCAATAAGTAAATAATTCCCATAATGTTGTTATTAAGAAAAACTCAAATTATCATTATTTAATAACCATACAAATGAAGGAGAATTTTTTTAGTATTACTATTTTTCGAGATTAACAAGACGATCGTACATTATTGGTGATGAGTCAATTGTTACTAGTTAGGATTACGATCTACAGCATTACGTTTGCTGAACTATAATTCTCCTTAATACAGTGATTTTGTTTGCTACAACGCCTTTTAAAATTCGATAATATTACCCGGGCTTGATAAGTTATTATTATACTTTACATAGAATACAAAGTAATTTTACAGCAAGGTAAAGAGAACTTCACAAACATTCCAATCATTTTTATTACACAAAGATAGATTATATACGCAAACGAATTAGTTTTCGTTTATTACGATTTTGATAGTACAGTTCGAAGTACAAAAAAGAATTACACGTCGATTAATAGTTTCCTAACTAATACAGTTTTTTAAATCAATTTTCATTATAATTAACTCAAGTCTCAATATGGTTTATTAACGAAGTATTTCAGTGGGAGTTGCGAAGATCGACGGCCGTGAACACGATGAGTGATTGCACAGTAAACAATTTCAATAGTTCACAGCCGCAAATACTTTGTCAGCTAAAACAATAAATATACTAGTTTATAACCCACAATTCAGATGTTAGTTAATAAATATACACATTCGTTTATAACTATAATGTAAACTTTTTAAAAAGTAGTCATTACATTATTACTAGTATCTATCTATAATAAAGTAAAATCTTTGTTTCTTCCAATAGTGTACTGTTGCATGTTCTAATTTGAAATATTTGTTTAATACTCTTGGCTTGTATTTTGTTTATTTCTACATTATGTATAATTATATACACTTTTTATATTATATTCAAAATTTTCTATTTACCTACATACATGTACATCATATGGCAACAACAGGACTCAGTCTTTTCGCACACATTTTGCTGTAATCGTTTAATTTTATACAAAGTTCTGTAAGGAAATATTACTACTTTCATTATTAATAAATAGACACATAAAGAGATATTTTATATAATTCAAACGTACTCATCAATTCTAAATACATTTGAATAAAATCTTCGTAATGGTATAAAAGCTAATGGATAACATTAAACACATTTCGACTGTCACTCCCATTTCAATAAGTAAAATAAAGGATGACTTAATGTTTTTACCAAATATTTACGGAAAGGCTACGGTTTTTACATTTGCCTTTATTTTATTTCGTGCCTATTATTATAATGTACATGTAATCTTCTCCGTCTTTAATGTATCGAATATGGAACCGTTTAATTATATTAAGTTCTTTCATAAATGAATGTAACAGGCTTTCTTTTTCATTATTAAGGCTTTTACTCATACGCTTATATTTTGTGTGCATCATTTGTAACAGCAATGATGCGGCGCGGTTCAATGGCATTGATTGGTGTTGGAGAACCGCTTATTGTGGTTGAGGAAAGTGGAGTGGAAGACACTGAATGCTCGTCCCGTTCGCTGGCACCCACACGTGATTTGTCCATCGATCAGGAGTCGCCACCGGATCCATATCACTTGTCTCCTTGGCGGGAGACGCGGAAGCACTCCTTGCCGACGCCATCATGCACTACTGGTCCAACGGCCAGTCAGGTAACTGACTTAATTAAGGATAACTGTCTCTTTTACTAATATGTAGTTACACATGGTTGATTTTAATTCACCCATTTGTAATGTATTGCTCAAGTTTCATTACAAAAAATATTTATCTACTGATTAATATTAAAGTATCCAACCAAACATTGGATTTATTACAACAAGAGTTACAAAAAAATTTTAACTGTTTGTATGTATGCTTCACAGCTCATACTTTATCAAATTCATGAAAAGTCAAAACAAATCAATCTTTATAAACATTAATCTTTATTTGCTAAACAAAATTTTTCGTAAATTGACAGGTGAGGCGATTGTCGGAGCGAGGGGAAGGAGTAGTTAAGGAAGCACGAGAAGCGGCCTTCCTTGCAACATTAAGCCAAGCATCTCCACAGCCGGGAGGAAGAAGGTAACAGTCGGTTATCTTAACTGTTTTTCTTTGCTAAAATAAGTAACAACAATAAACCGTTTCACTGCCTGTTAAATATTACTAGTGCAACTGTTATAGTATATATTAATGTTTACACCGCAACGAACTTGTAATGTAAATACATGACCCAGCTTTTTAATTTTCTTAATTTTTTTTTAAGACATACAATTATTTAAATAGCATTATTGTCTGCCTCAGTTTACTAACGTTTTAATTTAATTAATTTTTTTGCAGACATTCCGTAGTAACAATATCCCGCGTGCCTCAAGCGCTGTTCGGTCGCGGTCGTCGGGAATCAATCGCTGCTTTCCCAGCCCTCGCCCGGCGCCGAGATTCAGGAGCTAAGAAATGTAATCAGTTTGTTTTCTTTGGAATGCCTTTATTGCTTTTATTTTATAAGTATTCATCGTGTATATATATGCATTGAAAATATTTTTGAGCAAATTACTATTACTGTAAGCCACAGGTTAAATATGAAAACTTCTTCCACAGGTCCACCGGCCACTGATACTTTTGGCAGTTCACACAACTTGCAACTGGACATCATGGATGACATCGTGCAAGCTCGCAAAGTTCGAATGCGTCTTTGGAATACTTCCAATGAAAAGGTTTGCGAAGTGCAACCACTTGATGAACGATCTCCTATCAGTGGATCTATCAGATACACGAACCGCGGTCGTCGCCACTCCGACTTTGTCGGTGCGCCGCTGCCTCCGATTCCAGCCAGACGCCGCGCTTCAGAAATGCCGCCGCCACCTCCTATCCCACCTCGCAGTGGAGTAGGAGTAGTCTGCACTGACACAGACCTCCGCTTAATGCTCAATGCACTTACATCGTCTGCTACCGAAATCGACCGATGCGGTAAACCAGAGAGAACTAGACGTCTCGCTGATATGCGCTCTAGCAGTTTCGATGCCTCTACCCTTCGCGGAAAATCAACAGAAACGGGCACTACATGGTTTGCTCGGCGACATCAAACTTTGGCCACGAAAAAAAAAGAGAATGAGCCAAAAAAACCTAAAGTTACGTTTGCTCCGGACTCTAAACAGGCACCTGGGGACACTGCTGCTGTTATCTGGGATAAGCCTACGGGCTCTGTGGTCGACGCCAGTGCCCTTGGCAGCGCTATTGAAGTATTTTTAAGAAAAAGTAGTGTTGCCGAACCTGCGCCTTCTACGTCGGGAGTAACAACACCGAAGCCAAATAAGAAAATTGAAAAAGAAGTAAAAAAGGCATCAGATAGCCGAATAAAATCTCTTGAAACTCCCAGCACAAGCAAGCAAGGGATGCACGGCGAGGGTG
Organism: Parides photinus; assembly: GCA_018247975.1. NCBI lineage: Eukaryota > Metazoa > Arthropoda > Insecta > Lepidoptera > Papilionidae > Parides > Parides photinus. The sequence goes on from DWHU01001809.1 coordinate 3,843, forward strand.
AGCGCTGGGGTGCTAATAGGCCTGAGGAGGATGAATCAGCAGAAGGTTGCGACGCTTCGATATGTTCATCATTAAAAGACCTTTTCGTGTAGGCGCCTCAGGAGTATTTTAATCTTTTAAACGATAACTTAGTTGTCTAATACAGATTAATATTTCAAATGATGAGAGAATATAACACGCTGCGGCTGCATGTCGCCGGTGTCGTCTTGTATGTGCTCAGTGTACCTTACTTTATGAATCTTTTAATGTGATAGACTGCGCGCACGCGGCGCCCGCTGTGGCTCCACCGACACACAACCGACGCCTGCTCGACGCGGAATTATTTTTAGAGTACATTCTATTTTCATTGTAAATTTTTTGATATTAGCAAATTATGGAAATTACTTACTGTTAGATAGAAAATTGTAAGTATTCGTGGTTGTGGGGCGCGCGCTTTCCGAGCCGGACCCTCGCCGGCCATCCCGCCGCGCGCCCTCCTTGCCCCTGCCCCGTCTCGTATAATAATATGTGTAATGTAATGTAATCCATCGTTAATATTAACAATTAAACTTTATTTAATAGCAAACGATTATAATGAGACGTCAAATGAAATGTACGCTTAATAGACAAAGTCGATTTCGGTCGCATTTATCAATAAATATTTTTATCGATGTTATCTTGTGTATTATTTCAACCTTTTCTCAATTACACATTAAAAAAAATTTTTGTCGTAGGTCTGTGTTACCGAAGATAACTAGTTAACATCACAGCTCCTATTTTTGCCGCCATACAATACTGTATTCCTCTTTAAAAGACGTTGAAGCTAATGCTGAGTGTAAAGAGATAACATCTTGTGTCGCAAGACGACAAGCACAAGCTGGTGCCGTACTTCCCATTTCAATTATATCGTCGCTTTATTGAAAAATACATTTTTTACCTTGTTGCCTTTTAATATTCATAAGATTATTGCTTCAGCAAATAGTAACAACAATCTTCCCTCGTATTGAACGGAACGTATTTTTCGTATTTGCTTATAACGATTTGACTCTTAATTTTAAATATTCGTAATAGTTTTATACATTCTCTTTATTTTTCATATTATCTATAGCATTATTAATCGTTAAAAGTAATAATATCAATTCTAACAATGTATGCAAATAAATACATGGCAAAAAACATCTTCAGATTTTTTTTAAGTTAGATAAATGATTTTACTATGTGTATAGTAGTAAACAGCAACAAATAAAAATAAAATTCCTGCTTCGTAGTTCCTGTTCGATGTATCATAAGTATTTGACTCAAATTAACAGGCTTTTAGTTTTATGCACTTCACCAGAAGTCAAATTATCACTTAAAAATAATGGTCTCGACGCTAATTTTGTACCTTTTTCCCAATATATAAAAGTGATGGTAATTTTCGCATGTACAATTTAACCAACATAACTGTTCTATTGAAATCTGATAGCGTGTCTACATAGCCGCCCTACCACAAGCTGTGAATTTAATAACGGTCTCTCTCACTAGTAACTAAATCGATTAATTTACGACACAACCAACGCTTTGTTGGTCACAACTGACAATCTAGTTTCCCTCACATGTTTGCTCTTTACTATTAATCGAATAAACAGCTTTAATCTTTTGCATAAAAGACTGCACAACTAAATTCCTCTGCTCCCTAACCCGTTATAGTTTTGACACCTGTAACCAATCATCCTGTATGTAAAAATGTTATTCGTTCGAATATGCGACACATGAATTACAAATATTTTTTTTCTTTACTAATCTATGTCCAAAATATTATTTAGCATCCGTAGGAAAATACAATACAGAAATTTCTTATGTCACAGTTGTTTTATTGAGGTTTTCATATCAGAAGAATCTTAGAATAATTTTTTGAGTTAACAAAACTTTTGCAAGTCAATCTGTTATGTATAATTGACATTGTAAAATAAATAGGTTTCCTTATATATTTAGTGAATCATTAGTCTATGTATACAATATTCAAATTAAGGTTTCACGTAACTTGAGAGATCCGACCAAAGTGAACTTCTAAGAAAATAACGAGATTGAGTTAACAATCCGACCATTGCCAATGTCCCGGAAATTTGATTCATGTTCTCAGCTTTTATGTGTAGTCATTTACTTCAACTGGCGAAGATCAGATTGATAATGTTGCATTTTCTCTGTAGCTAAATTCGTAGTGTTACAACAGTTTTTAAATATCATATAACCTGATGAAAGAAAACTTCACCCATCTATATTTTATTTGAAATATTTGCCGAAGACCTTTTTTTAATTTTAAGTTCATACCAATTTTAAAACGAATCTTAGAAGACCAATACGAAGGTGGGCTGGTGATATTATACAAGTGACAGGAAAGAGCTGAATTAGTTCAGGCAAGGACAGGAATTCATGGAAGTGGAAGGAGGTTTTAACCTAAAGAGGGGTCCATATTTCATTTACAGAAAATTTAAGCCTACATAGAAAATGTATCTTGGTATATGGGATAAATGGTTTTATTATTATTATAAACAATTTTAAACTTATGGATATCTAACTAATTTCTGGAGTCTCTGGACTGTCTTGACATAAGCAAGAGCTTAACGGGTAAGATCAAGAAGAATGAGAGTGTAATTGTGTAATAATTTCCGATAGTATCTATCGTACTATTTTTTTAATATTTTATTTAAGAAATAATTAAACCATTAAGAATAAATTCAATAAGCATTTAATCGAAATTTTTATATGTATCCTTTGCAAAGGAAAATTTTTAACGTAATTGAAGTACTGCTCATAGTAAATTTAAGCAATATGTATAAAAGTAATGTACTCTTTATTTAAACTTAATATTCTTATAATAATATTTATAATATAACAATGTCATATATTGTTACTAGTAACACTTATTTACCTTTTAAAGATTTCATAGTTAGATTATAAATTAACTTGTACATCGTTGACCCACTTGTGTTCGAGGTAGTGGTACGAAATACATTATCTTCCGTCAATTCAGGAGATCAAATTATAACTTCGTATTTCTACTGTGTACAAAATGTTCCGACAAAATGGTCAATTATGGAGAAAGGAACAAAGCTAGTATCTGATAAAACTTGAAGCAAACGATACAAAGTTGTTTTAATTACGTTTTAATTAAAATTCTAATTATTTTTGTGATGCCTTATTATATAGTGCTTTATAAAAGTATAATTTTTTTGACTTTTCTGAGTTATGTGCGCTTTAAGAAATTAAATATCACTGGCTTTATCCGCTAACCCGCACTTGACCAACGTGGTGGATTAAGGCCAAATTCTCTCTCATTATGAGAGAAGGCCGAGTCCCTGCAGTGGGAACATAAAGAAAGCTGAAAAAAAAGAAATAATAGTTGGCATATTTGTCAACAAATAAGTTTTCAATTTATATTTGTGTTACAACTTATCTAGTGTTTAATGGACAATTAGTTTTTGTGATATATTATAATATGTTCATAGCACCGACAAATAAAAAAACATTAAGTAGTTTAATGTAACGAAAGAATCTATAATACTTCACGCAAAAATAATAAATACCAACATAAACAAAGGAAATCTTTTCCAAAACAATAAGGGCATAAAAATTTATTTATTGCCACTTTTACAAAATCTCTCAACCTCAGGCCTACTGGAAGAAATTCCATATCGGAATAAACTATCCTTTGCACATATTTTTATGTATACAAGGTTATTAATATTATATCTGTGTGCATAAATAAATAAAAATGTACACAACGACTTGTGAACTTTCCTCAAGTGATACTGATAAGATATACACTCAGCAACCGTAATATACAGGGATTTACGATTTGGGACTGAGATATAAAATTCTAAAGTGTCTCTTTATGTCAATCGCAACAGTGTAGGCAATTGCTACTCCTCGACTACTATAACATTTTTGTCCAAATCACAATTTAAACTTACATCTTGTATTATTAAACATAAATTTCTTACACTGAACCTCATACAACTATATTTATATTAACTTTTAACAGCTAACCGAGATATTTAGTTGAAGTCTTATGGAAATATGACAGCGAATTGTTTGAATACATGCATATATACGATTTGAATTACAATAATTTAAATCTATTGATGCCTATTGTTGGACATAGGTTTTCCGCCTAAAATGCATACATGCTGGTAACGTTAAAAATCTGTTATGCTTTTATTAGATTTAGTTTCTCTTATTCGCCTTTCAAAAGTTGTAATGATGAGAATTATCTATTCTACTACGTCTCCAACATATCCTTTCAATAACTTATTAAATGTTTCTGCTAATCAAAACGTTATATTCGTAATAATTTAAAACTACAGTATACTTTTCATTTAAACTGCTATTAAAATAAAAAAACATATTTTCGAATTGCATTTCTTAAAAATTATAAAGGTTATTTCCAACCTACTTCTGTCCCAAGTACTAAGTGCGAGTTAAGTTGTAATAAAACCAATAACAGGTTAAACAAAATACCAGGTTTTAAATGTACTTTAACTACAAATGCTGTGAAACACAAAACGTTTTTTTACAAACTTAAAAACTATACATAAGAACGAGATCATAGCTTGGTAAGTTCGAAATTAATTAGAAACTTCAGGGTCCAAGAAGCTGACCTTAATTACTTTAGCAAAGTTGTGGGCGCGCAGTAGCCACGGGCGATCTTCGTATATCTTCTTGGTAAGGAGGCGTTAGCGGTTATTATTACCTAAGTTATATAGGTTGCGTAAAATAGTTATAGTGGTTGGTCATTCGAGACCATAGTAAATGTATCTCTTCACTTGTTAGTTTATCATTTAAAGGAAATCTGTTTGCAATTATCACACAGGTGTTAAAAATCCACCTAGGTCGTTGTTGTTATCAAACCAACAAAATGGCCTCGCTAGTTGTTATAACAAGTCTGTTTTAGAGTTAAGAATAAAGTACGAATACAGATTTAATCTTTCAATATTTTTATATAAATAAATATGTATACATTTCCTTTGTTACATTTGATGCTATATCAGTTTCTACCATCTTTTGTTGGTTCACCCGCAGAGAGACGTAATCACGAAACTTCCATTACACGCTCCATCCAACCTCTGTAACAAAATCAATAATTGTACAAAGCCGTCATCTAACTAGACAGATAGTACAATAAGTCTAACTATACTCAAACATTTTCTGTAGTTAGTGAGTGTATAATATAACAAATAACTTTTCAATGCCTTTGACATATTTAATGTTAACCTTTTCTATCAATAACCCCACGACGACAGAAAATGTTAAAGCAGTGGTAATAAAAAAAAATATACAAATATAACGTATAGTTAGATAATAATCTAAAAAATACTTACATAAAGGATATAATAGATATAAGTTAGTCCACATTAAGATACACATTTGGTTTTAATTGTTAGTTTTTACGTGAGAAATAAACTGTAAATAAATAAAGGCGAAGTTATAAGTTTATCGTTATATTTTTTAAGAGAATGTGAGAGAAAGGACATTAGTACTTATAAGAGAAAGCTTCATCTACATTAAGACTATCTCTGACATTGGTTACCCTAAGGACGAAACTTATAACATTTATAAGATTAATGCGTATTGGGACACTGTTTTAATAATTTTAATATAAGGGTGTAGAATAAAGGTTGTTCGTCAAACAATTCATTGTATATTATATTTAAAATTTATACTTAACAAATTGTATATGTATATTTTAATATACTTTTAACTATATAAAAACTCCCGAACAGTTAACGGGAAATTGAAAATAATACAATCAAACTAATTATTATGCTTTATAACAAAACCAATTTATAGCGGGCACAAAACGCGTTAACTTGTCGGTGAAATGAATATTCATATATTTTAATCCTGTTTAAGCGAATCGTTGAAGTTTCTGAAGATGGTTAAGATCGGTTCGTCACTTGAAATATAATCTGATCAAACGTTATGTACTTAGCACTATCATAATAATAAACAGCCCACTTAATTTTCTCACCTCAGGGACACGAGTCCTTCTCTCACAATAAGAGAGCTGTGATTCACCCCGAATGCCAAGAGAGGGTTGGCGGATGTCACATATTCATAAAAGGTGTTCATTGGAAATAGTCAGTTTCCTGACCCGATGTTTTCCTTCACTGGAAGCTCAAGTTCAGTTAGGTCGAAGACGTATAGCGTGTTCTACCACCTTATAAACTGAACCATCATTACTTCACTGTAATTTTCTTAATATCAAAAAATCTGAAGCATATCTACAAATATAATGAAGCGTTAGTTGTTTTCATCATGACGCATACCGATTTTTTTCGCGTAGATATACTTAATCATTTTGCCTGAAGGTTAAAGTTGTAATACATTTGAACAAAATAAGAACAATGACAATGTTTCTATGTTATACTACTACATTACTACATTAATGTCGCATAAAAATTCTTCGTATTAACACAAGAATTACATATTAATATAAAGTATTTACTGTAAAGCTTTTTAATTCCTAGTTAGGTATTCTCTGTTAATTTAATCGGTGTGAATCATATTTTAACTGGGACAGGTCATGAATCAGAATTTGGGGGTCCAAAGTAGTTAAAAAAAATTAAAAGCTAAAGCCAGAAGCAGACATAAGATACGAATTTGTCTCTAGAATAGTTTAAAATAAGTTTATCGCGGCAATATGAAAAGCTAGAACATTTTACTTCACAAAATTTACATTTTATTCCAATTAATCTAAGCAAAGGTACGTTGCCTTTTAAAAGGTTATGTGTTCTTTTCCCGTATTAAAACCCCCTCAGCGTTTATAAAGGATCGGCATCTCATTTCGATCCATAGCAGCGACTTTTTATTCTATTATGTCTATTACAGCGTACCGGGGCCTGGCCAAAACCTTCCAAAAAAAAATTATTAGACATCAGACCCACGTTAAGTATTATTTTTTATATTGAAACCACGATGATCTCTTTGTTCATTAACACAAAGTAAATTGGATAACCAGAAAACGTAACTATTTTAAAATTTGCTCGGTAAAGAGCAGTAGCAGTCGAGTAACCTAAAAAACTATAATATAATCTTCCAGGTATAGATTAGTAACAAATTGAGCAATGTTTACTAATATCCTTTGGTTTAATGGTAATACATTAATATAAAGACTGTGTTTGAACCACCACCAGATCACGTTGTAATAATCCACAAATCAAAATTTCATAACGATTTTAAACGCAGGCACTTTCTCGAGCAATTAAGCACATTTCAGATTTCCATCGGCGGGCGCTTAATGAAATTTGCTTCCCAAAAGTTTAATTTATCATCAGGGGCAAGTTAATTTGGTTAGCATTTTGGTGGAGGTTTGCACGTTACCGTTTAATATCCGCTCATCCCGTTTTTACCATCGAACCACGGCGTGTCACTGTCTTTATTTTCATCTTCTTTACAAGAATAGTAAAGGTGTTAAAAAACTTACCTGCGACAGTGTTCCTTACATGTTAGTGCACTTTGCCACCACAGACCAGCAAG
>DWHU01001810.1:0-11335 GCA_018247975.1 Parides photinus
GAAAGGAATAAATGTTACGTATAAAAAAAAAATCGTGCTTTTCTTTATAACAATATTTATGGCAAGACTAAGTAGTTCAATAGTAATAGAAATAACTGAACTACCTTTGCTTAATAGAAAACGAATTAACAGTGGCATTGACAGTGGAAATAAGTAATGCAATGGTATGTAGACAGTCTTTAGTAAAAGACCTACCATCTGTAAGTATATTTCAGCTTCAGGTACTAATGCAATTAAAACTAGTAGTTCAGTGTTTTATTTTTGTTTTTATTGTTCCCCCGGTCTAGTGGGTTCGGGGTTGGTGGTACTTTATTTAATTTAATTTTTATTTATATCCAAAAATTATGTTTTTATACAGTTTTAATTTTCATCTTTCATACTTTCAACATATCATTTTATTTAATCCTTTCGCGCATCACCCCTCAGACTTAGTCGCTGCTTAAGTTTTTAATTTCATTCCTATTTTTCTGTCTCTATTTACATACATTATCTATAGTAGTTCAGTGTTTGTATTGATACTAAATATTGTTATCGCTGACGATAAATTATAGAAAGTGTGTGGTACATTTAAACCGGTAAGGCGAAGGAGAGAAGGTTGGAAAAAAAAGAATTGTATCCGATAATAAAATTAAATTACCACAGAGCCGTAGAATAGGCGACCCTGAGTCCCCTTACTAGCACCATCTAATCGGCATCCTATGGTCCCTATAAAATCACATTAGGGCCCACTGTACACGTCTCGGGGTCGTTGAGGGTTGTAACGGATACGACCGTTACAAACCTCTGGAAGAGACATGATTACATTACAAATTGATTTTGGATTCTTCACCTCGTATTGGATGCTCTTTAAAAACATCACAAGTTTATATAGCTATCATTCATCATCATTATCCTGCCCGTTTCCCAATTAATTTGAGGTATGTACAGTACGTCAGTCCTCCCCATACATTCCTAACAGACACTAACTCATTCACATCCTTACACTGCACATCATCTCTTACACAATCCATCGAGTGTCTATGGACTTCCTTTTCATCTCCCATTACAAATATACATAAAATATTTTTGCTACGATTTCCTCCCAACTTTTCTCCCACTGCTGCCACTTTCAAACTCCCTCTTATGTACTCATTCCTAATCTCATCCATTCTTTCGACTCCACTTACTCTCAACATTCTCATCTCAGCTGCTCTTACTTGCCCAACACTAATCCAGACAATACGATAAGTCCTAGTTATTGTAAATTTTGTCCTTGGTCCTTTAAGGGGTCTTCGGGTAAAATTATCATTGGCGTAATATTTAAATTATCCAGTTGCTTTATATGCAAGTTATTCACTTGCCGCGCACGTTTTTTCAGATTAAAAATGTAATTAATTTTTTATTGCAAACTCTATTGGCTTGAGCAAATGTTGTTCTCATTTTTTGCAAGCAAACAATCCCCGGGCCATTTTGTGGATTATGAAGTTTATTCTGTCTTGAGGCACCCGAAAGCTTGTTAACGAATGTCGTTGTAAATATCACATATACTTTCATTAAACCTTATAACATTTATATTTTGGACATTCTTTTTAATAATTGTAATTATATTAAGATATGCTGTAACTATTTACAAAGATTATCACAAAGGTGATTACATAGTAGAAATCGCTTACCTAAAATAATATAAATAAATTGTATCCCAAATTCGATTTCAATACTTTCTCGTTACATAATATATATACTCCTAAACGCCTAGAAAAAAAACAAAGCAAGAAAACACTCACTCTCTTTGTAATAAACCAAAACCCAGCTGTGGGAACATTAAGTAGTACGTAACATGTAATTAAAATCTATTTATTGCTTTACTATTATGTAATACTATTCAAATGTATATATTATATTTTTATTCAGTATCAAATGCAATATAATAACATTTGTATTTTTGTTTGATTATTGATTTTTTAATTTAATCAAACCTGTATGATGGAGTTTGAAGAACATCTAAGGTGTAAAATAGTTACTTTGTACTAATAACTAACTTGTAGACTCACTTGGATGTGTTTCCTGTCGTTACTATTCTCCAGTCAACGGCATTGTAACTACCGCAATTATTTGGTAACGAGATATAAAGGTTCAATCTAATTATAATATTTTAAAGCACCGATCGAAATGTTGCGGCTTTTAATCATATTTACTTATACCTTAACGTATTGGTGATAATCCTGTTCTAGTATTTGCCTTTCGTTTGAAATTAATTCTGCATTTTACACAGTTAATATTTAATGCAACTAAAGAACTACGATAGCGTTGACCGTATACCGATTGCAGTAAACTCTAAGCCGAATTCGGTTCAAAATGTCTGTGTCGCTGATGTTATTTACACGCCTGCGAGTCTGTAAACCGCAAATAAAATCGATATTTAACAACGGTACGGTATCGCTTATCGCTTTTCCGTTAATTAAAATAGACAGTTCAGCGAGCAGCGCCGGATTCGTAGCGTTTTCAGCCTAGTACTGGATCGCAGCGTTAATTACACAACCACGTTAGCTCTAATGAAGGTTCGATACAATTATACATTTTGTTACTGTAGTTACCTAATGCCTTAAAATGTCTTTTAAGGGTTTAAAAAAAAACTGCCACCGCACAAGTGCTTAATGGCGAAGGCAGCAGTGAAACGTCACCCGCTGCACCAAAAATAATCAGATCAGGGGCACAAGTGGAAATTGAATTAGGGAGGATTTGACCCATTGGGTGACCTTTAATATAAAACATCGGACTCTATACCATGAGAGATAGAGCTGGGAATGGTTCAAACGTACACCGATGGCGTTTACCATGGAGTTTAGTCTCTAGGTGGGTTAGTTTAAAGTCGATATTGGATCGTGGAAACGAGCTTGAGATTTAAGAGGGGTGGGCAGCTAGATCAATGCTTATTTGTATCTAATAGCAAAAAACCAACAGATGCAGACATTTTACGGGTATAATAATGTACTTAGTCGGATTTAGATAGCCTCGCTTTGATCTCGGCTTTGCACTTCGATGTCGCCAACCTTTTATTGTCAGGTGACTGAATATAACTTTTAGTTTGTCTCGGTACACTATTGGCTTATGATTTCGTTTGACGATTGTCTAAAATGAGGTGTGACGTAACGTTGTTTGACTACTTAGGGAACTTCAGAGAGAAGGACTTGAAAATGATAAATCTTTAAAAAATCTGAAGTATTAAATACTAAAACTTAACCTCAATAATCGCGTACATTATTTACGATGTAATTAACGTTTTTACAAACCTATATAATAATAGTTTCCACATTCTTTCATTAGAAGTAAAACATCTATTTTTAAAGTAACTTAACTAATTAACTTTGCTATTTTGTCTGCGTAAGGGTTTTTTTTATATTAATACATGTATATCGTTTCATAGATGTTTATAAGTCGATATGAATATCTCTGATTATTAACCTAACCGTTTAAATCATTTAAGGACTTTTAATGTAGCAACGGCACTTGTGTTAATAATAATTAAATTCTAGAACAAAAGTAACATATTTTAAGCAAACAATCACCCTTATCCTTTTAAGCACTCAGCCATATAATCCCATGGGTATGGAGATATAATACAACATAATCGATTATACGCCCCGAAATTTATTTCTATACTAATACAAGTACAATGTATGTTGCGCGGCAATCAGCGTGTGCGTGTATGAAGTACTATAGTAATAAAGTTTACTTTGCTGGATCAGGGGGTCCCCTAGCTGTAGTAGGTTGTGGTGGATGTTGTTCTATGGTTTGCTGGCCCATTTGTCGGTCCGGGACTCGATCCCTTGGTAAACGCATGGGCGGAATGTTGTCGGTGTTCAACTCTAATTTTATTGTTATTTCAATTCCATTTGCTCTACCCCACATACTGGGGTAGTTTTTTTTATTTCATAGTTATTACTTGTACTGTTGACGTCCGTTGTTACTTGATTATCGATTGTCGCTTGCCATTTAACGTTGCACCTTACAGATTTTTAATCGCAAAATACTAACATTCGTTGTTTAATCATAACACAGTTTAAATGTTGTTTCATAGGAATGAAAAGAATTATTCAATGTATTTTGTAAGGCGAAGAGAGTAGGTTAACTTGATTGGAGACTACGCTTGAAAATTACAGAGGGAAAACATTTTAACAATTAATGTAATATATCTTTTACAGCCATGATCATCTTATATCAAATGTACATAGAGAGATTAGTATATTAATTTTTCTATTAGGTATGTTTAATCATACCGTGGGTAATAGTATATGGAACATTATAGATTTTTCATATAATAATTTATTAAATAATATTTTATTTCATATGAAAAGGATTTAAAATAATTTATATTATTTACTTGTACTGATAAATCTATTTCTGCCGCCACTTGGTATTGTTTGTTTATTGTTTATTGTACACAAGAAGACAAAAAAATACAAGTTAAGGTGAAGAGAGAAAGGTACAGGCAAGCTTAACCATAAAAGAGTTTTCTAACAGCAAACCTGTGAAAGAAAGTAATAAGTGAAAAGTAAAAAGCAGGTGCAGCAGCAGTGTGTTGGTAGTGTGCAATCATTACTGTGTTCAGATTTTATAGGCGTTATGTTTATTAAAATTAGAGTTAATACTAGATAATACCTCAAGCAGATGAGCATAAAAAGGTGTTGTTTATAATTATCTGTAATAACAACACATAATAATGTGTATTACATATACAAAACAATAAAAGTATTCAGTAATGTATAGTCGCTTCTTTCTCAGTCGTTGCGTAGATGTATTGGCGCAGAAACTACCACAATTCACACATTATAACAAATTTAGTAGGAAAACTTCCGCCGTGTATTCGTTTTCGGTATAAAGAAAAAAAAAAACCAATTTGGCAAGTTCTCGCGGGGCAACTTGGGACTGTCAACAATTTTATTCTCTCCCGGAACTTCCCGCGCGAAGCAGTATCATAAAGTGACGTAATGGACGAAAGAGGCTCTAACGATGCGCCGGCTGTGAGACCGGCTTAATCTTGTAAATAAAATATTAAGAAGAAATCACTGGAACCGAGAGAGGAGAAACGGAACAAGTTCGCTGCATGGAGATTGGACGATATATTTACGTTCTATATGTTCATCATTGGACAGCTCGACGCCTGCCTTCCATCAGTATATTGTTCTTTACATGTTTACGAAACAAACTAAATCTATATTCTAATTGACATGACTAAAACCTTAAAAAACTTTCGTCCACCTTATGGCTGTAGAAGATCTTCCCCCGCAACTTCGTAAGGAAACGTATAAAATTATAAATTCAAGCATTTTTCAGATATACTTCAGTTAAATTGACTTTTTCAAATCTAAAACAAAAGTAACAAGTAGATTTTAGTCATTTCTTTTAATTTTATATCTACTGTTTAATATATGTTAATAGAATAACATATGAATATTTTATGTATATAGTATCAGTAAGATTTTTGATAGATATTGTTTACTACTAATGTTTTCTTCTTCCGGAATCTCATGCTTATTGGAGATCTGACGAATTTTTCTAGAAGTAAAGCGCTTTAAATTACGGCACCTTTCTAGATAGATCAGACTTTTATATTATAATTATTATATATTGAAAGCATATCAATTCAAGTTTTCAGATTCTTTTACTGAATTTATGTACTTGTTAAAGCATGTTACATCTCGTGTACACTCAATTTTTTTCTGCTGTGATTTATTCTACGTTTTTGTAAAGAGAAAAAAATTTACCTCTGGGGATTACATTTAGGTTGAAATTGACCTCTTATAGTTTATTCCCTTTAGACCTCACACGGCTTGAATTTTAATGTACCAACTCATTGAACAATGTGTAGACATTCCGTGATTGGTTTGCTGGATTGATACATAAACAATTTATAATTAGCTGAAAACAAAACTGTAATTTAATATCAGGATCTTCTTCTTCTTCTCTGTCGTATCAGAATGTTCATCATGTAAGAACATGATGAACATTTTATTTGTATTGTAAAATTGATAATACATTATTATAACAAACGCTCGTGGAAGTTGTAGGAGATAGCGCTCAGTTAAAAGATTTTGTTCCACTGTATTAGCTTCTTTATAAATTTTATAATCTAGACAAAGAGGCTACTGGAAGACTAGACTGGTTTAATGAGTAAAATATGAATACATGTTCATATTCATATTTCGATTAACATTAATAAGTTTGGTAAATACTTAACTTACTAAATAATTAACTCAATTTTCAATATAATTTCTGTATACATATAAAATGTTTGACTTTAAAGAAATGATTTGAAACAGATTCGTAACAAAAATGTTGCAATCATGAAAACTAGTATTTTGTTTTCTTCTATACTATAGTTTATTTCTGTGTAAACACTCAAATAACCCCCTCATGTTTACAACGATAAAGAAATACAAGGTAAGTGCTTTTAACTTACGACATCGACTGATCGCCAGAGGTATTTATTTGTCAACATTTTTATATATTTCCGAATGGTTTCCTGAATCCTTTGTAAGGTGGCGCAGGTCTGGTACAGTTGGTTAGGGTAAAAGCCCCAAATTTCGTCGCGTGGCGCACACGCGCCTCTGGATTCAAACCCATCAGTTAAAGTTTACACGACAATTTGATGTCAGGTCGCTAATTGTTGACGTTGGCTGCGGGGTCGTTGCAGTGTCTATTCGATTTGTCCATTTCTACATTCACAACGACCACTCTACTAAAAATGTTCACTTCGTTCACTGTTCAACTTGTACGGTTATATAAATTACCAGCGGCGCTGGTGAACTTTGTTTCGCATAACGATTAACGAAGATTAAGGATTTTAAAATAAATACATAATTAAACCATTTTTTTATTATATCAGTACAATAAAATACATTGGACTTGGCACAAAGAGTCCAACCAAACGTCTCCCTTAGACACAAACGGATTTTGGATTTTATAAACCAGTTAAGTAAACTTTAGTACCCGATAGCTTGTTCACGACGAAGACAGATCCAAAAACGCAAAAATCATGAAAATCGGTTCAGCCGTTCTCGAGTTATCAGTGTTGTAACTAACACTACTTTTTTTTCATATATAATGATTATTTATTGAACAAATTCAAAGTTAAACTTAGAAGATGCTACGTTAATATAACTTGACTATTTTATAGTAACGTCTGTGAGAGATTTAAGATAGAATATGTTATAGATATAATCTTATATTACTTTGCCATTTAACAGAGATCTATGTCCAGTACTTGCCGTTCTTCGTTTGAGAGAATAATAATACGATTTATTATAATACACATAGTACAAATACTTTAAACAAACAAAAAGCATTTTAAAATATAACAGTTGGAGTGAAATGTAACAAAAAATTATATACCATTACACACTTCAAAGTGAAGTATGAGAACTATTAAAGTCTGCAACTTTTCTATTCGTCTATATTTATCCCCGTCTGATATACTCGGTCGTTAAGAAATCGATTGTTAATAGATTTTGATAGAAACGAGTTAACTAAAATAAAAATGATAAGATTAACTTTGTAACTTTGTAATCGTACAAATCATTTGTGTATTACTATTGCATATCGAAGGGGTTACAGTCCTCAGGCTGGTCTCGTATGTGCTACACAAACTTAATCTACATGCGAATCATAAATTAATCTATTCGCTATAGGCTCGCCACGTGGCGATTACTCTTACTCCCCGGGGACAGTACCCACTGTCACACTGTATCAAGTGCTTTGGATTAATGAATCTAACTTCCATTAACACACAAAAATTCTACATTTTCTACTCCATCGATTGACGCTTCATACTAACAACCTATTCTCTTCAATAGAATAACGCGAGACATTTTTATATGCTTTTGATTAACTTACAAAGTTTTTTCGTGGTTGTCGTATGTACAAATCTGCCAAATTCATTTGTCTTCCCATGGTCGTGTATCTATCTATAGCGGCCTATATCGTGTCCAGGTTTGGATGTAGGCCTCCTCCAATTTCCTCCAATCCTGACGGTCTTGGGCTTTTGCCATCCAGTCATGGCCTGCGTGTCGTCTGGTGTCATCCTTCCATGGTCGTAGAGGGCTAAAAATTTCGCACACAGCCAAGTGGTCTTTTTGGACCCGGATGACGAGGCATCTCGGGGTCACCTCCGAGAGATCGGGTCGCATTTTTCAGGGATAACTTTGGAGAGATTTTTCGAGCTTTTCTTTAATATTTGATTTTATTACAAAAAATATTAAAAAAAGCATACTTTTATTCATTTATTCTTATTACATCTTTATTGTGAGATATTATAATATGTATTTAAATTTATTATACATAGTTTCCTGATGAGGAACAAATTAACTTTAGTTATTTTCTTGTACACTTTTTGTTTAAAAAAATATATATTATATAGTATGAATAGTTGTAATATATTAGTTAAGATGTGGCTGCTTACGGTGATCCCTATGAAGAAGCTCGAAAAAGGCTTTTAAAAGGGCTACGCTGGGGGTTACTTTGCGTGATCAAATCAGGAATGATGAGATCCATAAGATAATTAGGTGCACTGAAATAGCCCAAAATATGGTTTCATGTTTGTTTTTTTTTTGTGCAGTTTGAAATCTGTATATAAAATATAGTACAAGATTTAGGACACTATACCAATTATTTAATTCGTTGTAAGATCAAAGACTGAGACTGTTAATCTTTTTAGATGAATTACAAAAAGTACTGATTACACTGCTTAGTACAGATCTGCTTATACATATAGGCTAGTTGTAGTAGTTTGTATTTCTAATAATAGTTTATACAGTTGTGAATTAAACGATAAATAATTCTTTTACTAGTACATGCTTCTGTACGCTTAGATTATATGAGTTTTTGTTTAAGTGATGTGAAATTTTGTTCCGTCGCAATAATTTTACTCATTGCAATACTGCTTGTAATACAATATACAAGTTTAAGTGAATAAATAGGTTACAAGTGTCCCGATAGAGTACTAAAATTATTCGGTCCACCCCCACGGTGGCTTTCCGATGGCACGTGTCTGGTAATCAAACAAATTGAGACATCCTCCCCAGTATACTAAAAACGAAATCAATTACAAACCGTGCAAAAGTGCCGATGCAAAGTATTTTAAAATACTTCGCAACGAACAAGTTTATTGAAATGAAACAAGCTGCATTTAATTCGTGGTGTTTTGCTAATAGATATTTGATTTTATAATTTCATCGCCAGGCTATTCAGTTTCGCACCAATCCTTCGCCTTTCCATCGCGTTCATTATTCCTGATAATTATAGATACCTGCTCTAATATTTATTTATTTATATGGCAGCAGGACTTCACAACAGCTACAACATCCTCCAAACCGGAACACGATAATATTTACACCTGCACCACCAATAAATTATATGTGCACGAAGATGAATACGAAAGGGAAAACGTAAAAGACTGTTATAAAAGGGTTTAGCGCTCGCTTTTAATATACAGTTAATTATGTTTTTAACTAAGGGTGCTCGAATAACATATTTCTTCATTTCCACGGATTTCACCTCCATCCCTTATCAGCGGTGTACAGTTCGCAGCGGCACATGTATCATTAATTATGAATGTTAAGCACAATTATAATTAACATACCAAAGTTAAGTTTTAAGTAGATTACACAAATAATTTGACCGGCGCATGATGATAAATCATGAGAATAGTCTGAATGTATATATTCAATAATACTTTAAAGATTTTAGGCATTATTATTAGCTTAATTGAAATAAATAGTAATAATGAAACGCTTTTGATCGCGTTGTTATACAAGAAAGTTTAAACATCGATGACATGATTTAAGTACGTATACATTAACATGAACGGTTTAAGTTTTTTAAAAACGTATTTCGATGGAGAAAGTTTTATTGTTATTATCTTCTTTATGTATCCTAAATAAAGTGTGATCAATAGTCATCAAATTTATAACTTGAAATGATACTTGAAGTTTACTTTTCTGTTCACATTAATTATTTGTGTTTGTGTGTTATTGGATAGAGGTTTTATTTTCTTTTATTCTGATAATATATTTAAGCGGACGATAATACGAAGGTTACGTTAATATATTTCAATACTGAAATGATACAAGAATGTATTATTAATTCGTTTGTAATCGTTACGCTGATTTTCGTCGGGGCGGCTCGTACACTTCCGGTGTAGAAGGGTGGTGGATAGGAGGCGGCCACATCCGCCGGATGCCGACGTACCCCATTTTATATAAACGTAAACCTACTATTGTTTTATTTCGTTTCGTGTAAGAGTAGCATTGGAAAGATATTTAGATATGACTACACAATTATTTAGACGCCACAATTGTACAACATGTACCTTCTCTACTCAAGCTATTCTTCTTTGGAATACGCTCCCTCTCGATATCAGAACAGCAACTAACAGGCATATATACTGTATGTATATTTATGTATTTTAAATGTATGAATGTATAATTATGTAAATTTAATTTGTATTTATGTAAATATATGTTTCAACTCTCTTATTTATAATTTTCTTTTTTTTATACGTTATTGTACCTACTTCATAACCTCTGCATCACCCAAGGTAGACTGTAGGATAATGCCAATGGCATTAAGTCCGCCTTATATACAACGTATATAAAGTTTTTATAAATAAATGTACCGATAAATTGGCGTAGACTAGAATAAAGATATTCTACCATTTTGTTAAGTACCATACGTACCAAATGCACTTGGTTAGTTTTTAACATTTCCTATGTGACTTTCATATTGAAAGATACAATAAATCTTACATACCAAGGAGGTATACACAAAGTGAAAACTACACAGCCACATAACGAATATTATTTGAACGCTATATATTTACTGTAAATCATATGTTTTCTTATATAACAATTGTCTCAGTAATAATAAATGATATGTCGAGTTACTATAACAGTAATAAATCTCAGCTGTATATGTAGTGCTTCAGTTTGAACATGATCCGCATACGTCTTTTTGTTTATAGTTTGAAAACGTTATTAAATATCTTTTAGATAATCGTTGCTTTAGGTAATATTGTTTAAGTTAACAAATGCATTGGATTATTATAGAGTAGTACATTGCGTTGTTTTCGCAAATCGTCTGCGCCCATCCGTGGTTCCGCGTCTATCTACAAGACCCTTAAAAAGGGTACATTGTTTTTTTGTCGGTCCAAATCATAAGCTTGTAGCGGTTTTTTTTTTTTTTTATGGGATTGGGTGGCAAACGAGCTAACGGGTCACCTGGTGGTAAGTGACTGCCGTCGCCCATGGACACCTGCAACTTGGGAGTTACAGACGCGTTGCCGGCCTTTTAGGAGGGAAAA
>DWHU01001811.1:0-11331 GCA_018247975.1 Parides photinus
CTAGACAACATCTTATGCCCCGAGCCATATATAATGTCTGGATGTGTCTACCATAGAAAAGGGCATACGGTCTTATAAAGTAAAAATTATAAAAACCTTATTGAATAATTCTTTGAAAACATAACTGAAACCAAAAATATACGATCAGAACTGGTGGAGAACAGACAGGTATTAAAAGTATATTGCCTTTTTTTGCGGTTTAAATATACACATCCATTTCAATTCTTTCTACTGACATGCTGGTAGTTATTTCGCAAGGCGACAGCTGCTGTGGTTTGCAGTAATTACGACGACCGTACAAAATGGAAGTGTACATTTTCACTCACTTTATATATTTATAAATTGTATGTCATTCAACTGTAGACTATTATAGAAAAATTGTTTAAACAACGGTTAATATAAGAAACTATTGAGAATTATATTACAAAAGACATATTTGTAATAATAGTAGACGCTACAACACACTTGGCCAGAGTTGTATGTAGACTTAACTTTCTCATTGTAAGATGTGTACAAGATCCTGCAATGGGAACATTAACTGTGTTTTTAAATTATACTATAATATGCCAGGGATTGATGTGTGTAGAGATTTCTACTGAAGTGTACACACCGTATGTGAAATGACGGTTCTTATTTATACTTAAAAATAAACTTACCATTTTCAATTCAACGAAGTAGCGTACATTTCGTGTGTCCACAATTTTTTTGCTCCTTTTACTTTCAGCGTTATCGTATAGAAGTGAAATATTAAATCGTCAATCCGCTATTTTTAATCTCTTTAGTCTTCAACGTTCATTTCATTTAGTTCAGCCAAACGAAACTTTCCCCATTCATGTTGATTTTGGCGCAAAACTCATAAACTCACAGTTTTCAGTGTTTGATTTTCAGAAACCGTTGTGTTTTTTGTTTTGTTGTTTTATATACCTTTATTTTTTTTTAAAAGCTGCACTGAAATAAATTTTATATGAGCAAGCAAATAATTTCTATATGAACAACCAATAATTAACTGCTAACTTTACGTTAAGATACCACCGCACTATTGTCCACATCATTTAACCGTAGATATAGAGATACTGTTTAAGACACTGTTGGCTCTCTATGTATCCTATAGCGGTATCTAATAAGACATTTACTTTAAAATTGCGATAGGACATGCCTGTCGCTTCGTCGTTAAAAAAAATCAGCGTATAGTGTCATTGAGTATACTGACAGTATCATATTCATAGCTTAAGGAACAATATCTTTACTGGTGTTTGGCTGCGGAAATAGGACAGGAATAGATAGAACCATCTAAGTATACTTATATATTTCTTACTTAAGTATACTTAGAAATAAGATCTTACCACCGCTAACCTCTAGTTCGATTCTGGGACGTTGTTTCTATATAATGACTATTAATGAATATCTTGCTTTTCTACTATTATACAAACCTATTTCATACAGAAAAAAAATTTTGTTAATTTTTTGATTATTTTGTTAGGATTGTACATTTAATGTTCTAATATTTTCTTGATTAAATATTTTTTTTGGAGTGAACTGATATTTGTGACTACAATAGAAGATGTATGTTGTTATTAGTATGAGTAGTCTCCTCTATGTCTACATAAAAGATTGTTAATTATGTACAGAGTAAATGATAAAAAGCAGGGCAATACATAACATAATACACCGAGGCCTGGTTTATGTTGTAGTATATTTACTGTTTGTTAGTCGTGCATTCATTAATTTTATCGCCTCCGTACTACTAGGTGCAAGAAAGTAGGGTAACATGTGTTTAGTTTACATTAAACAAGTGTTAATGTGTTATGAACAATACATGTATTGTTGAGCCAATTTTTTAATAAAATTATTATTTATGATGTATAACAGTTACAAATATTTACATTTATTATATATAATTAGTCTAGTTTTTGTAAGTATTGCTTGTGTACGTAGTTGTTTTGCGTAGAGAGGAAACGGATGTAGACGAAAATGTTTTAGGTATGAATGTGTTTGGTTGGAGAGGAAGACGAAGACTGAAGATATTATGAATGGTATATGTAAGAGACGATATGCATTGAAGGGTGTGAATGATGAGTTAGCGTTTGATAGGAATGCATGGATAACACTGACGTACTGCGCCGACCCCAAATAATTTGGGAAATGGCCAAGACTGTGACTTATTCACATAATGGTTTAAATTTATACCTTGTTAAAAAGGGTATATTGAAGCTTTGTTATTTAAAGTCGGCCCTTTTTTAATTATGTATTATAACTATAGCCCTTGACTACGATGCCAACTTATGTAATCTTTAATTAGACACACATAATAACATGTGTTCACCTCATATCCGGACGATATGTAGTCTATTAAAAATAATGATAGTTTTTTGCTGCGTGAGGCATTGTTAAACACATTTACGTTTGTATACTAAAACTATGGAATATTTAAGAGAGAGAGAGAGGTTTTCTTTTTTTTTGTCATTTTAATGTTTACAACCACATGAAAGCTTTTAGTGCTTGATATCGTACTACGATAGTGTAAACAATTCTTTTGATTGTGTCGCAACCGTGGCCACTTCCCTCTTCTCCCCTCTCCGCCTCCGGTCTCCCCTCGACGCTGCATTGAGCTGGCGCATTTAACCGCTACGAGAACAATGTAACGCGACTCTGAGTTGTCTGCTCCCGCGGTAGGTAAAAGTGGTCAGTGAACCTTTGCCGGCACCAGCGAATACCCAGACATCTAGACAATACGTTTTTTTTTATATTTAGTACTAAAACTGCAATTTTAAGTCACCATTTTAAAAGGTCCTGTAATTTACATTGTGTGTATAATACAAAACATAGTATTTTCTAAATCATTAATTTAATTTACATTCTTAACAAACGCTTGAAGTTTAATAAAATAAACATATATACAAGAAGCAATCCCGCATTTATGTGTAATTGAACTCTTGGCTGAATTTCTGATAAGATACCTGAAGGGTTTTATTATATTTTTTACTCTATTTTGATCTAGAGGAAATTCAAATTAGATGTATATAAAATATGTACGTTCATATAGTACACAATTTATTTTACATATTAATTATATCTATACGTTATTATATTATATCACCGTTGAACTACACATTTACGCTAATACTTTTGTTATTTAAGATCACTTCCTGTGTGGCACATAAGCGCGCAGCTAAAAGCAGAAAAAGTCATCACATAAATTCAACATCTACTCGTCTCAATATGTCGCTAATAAAAACTTGTCTCAATTCTTTTCAAGCAACTTGTTTCTATATACTTTCAAGTCTAGTTTCACGGCCGCAGACTAGATGCGGTTCCACGGCGAGTGTTAGCGTCCAGTTAATATGAAACCATGTCTATGATCTGTTCTCAATGACAACGCGAGTAGTAAATGGGGTCAGGGTACGCTGGTACATGAATCCGATCTGACGGGTACGCACGCGGCGTGCAAACCGTCTTTAGTATCAGCTGGTTTGAGGGCGTAATGAGGACATTACTTTAGTAAAGTTTACGATTAAATCATTAAAACCTGTTTCATTAGCGGCCTTAACACGGTTGTTAGTATGTTGACAATACATACCGATTGTAAACTACTTTGACGTAATTACTTCAGCGGTAACTACTGTTTTCTTCTTTATAAGAATAGAGTGCACGCTAATACCGTTTCATGTTTATTATTAGTACAGTATGCTTTCCTTGAATCTATTTTCATTTATTAGACTTATTCTATTACTACGCTATACGGTAATGTTTTACGATTATGAAAACATGTTTTAAAATCAACAGATCACATGAGGTTTTTTTTCTAAAATACCTTGCAACTGTATTTACTACTTATAATAAGTACATTATCAGAGAGACTATATAGCGCATGACTTATAAAATTAAGATTTAAAAGAAGAGACGACGTATGTAAACTAAAACATGTGAGTTTTAAAAAAAATATTTTGTGTAAGTTTTTTTTGTCTTGTCCATAATAATCGATTGTTCACCAACGGCTCTGTAGCGGACACGCGGTGCTGCGACTGGGCCTCAGGGCATCGAACCCGCTTCAAGTTACGTAACTGCCAAATTCGGAGGAATCCTGTTTAGCGAATTGGCGTCAACGCGCAAGGTGCCATTTTGTGATCGTTTACTTATTATAATATTTTATTAAAAATACCTTTATTTTAGTTGTATCCTTACTCTGACAATCTTATATTTGTATTTAAACTAGATATACCTAATAAAAAATTATGAAGTTGTACTACGCATCCATTGTTTGGTTCTAAGTGTCTATTAAAGAAATAAATCGTTTAATAATACACATAAATTTTTATTTATTCAACAAAAGCACTCGTTTTTCGCAGGGTGTTAAATTTGATCGTTTTAATTCAACTGTCTTATCCACAATAATGTGTAGTTACAGTTATATTTTATGTTCAAGCCCTGAGCGCTTTTTAAAGCACTCAAAGACTGTGTAGTAGGTAAAACGTCGCTTTAACAAAGTAATTTCAGTATATAAAGTGCTTAATCAAGTCGGAACGTAAATCTATTACCGACGTTGTAATCAGCAAGGTTTTCGCTTTTCTGACGCCAGTGCTAGTTAATATAGTTTTTCTTTAAATTATCTTATTGCATAGATTCTATAATTTGTCATCTGATAATACATAATAAACATGCGATGGTTATTCTGTGGTGAGTTGTAGATATAAAGCGTCTATTGCCGTAGGAAATTATGACTTAATTGTAGATTTGTTAAAATTCTTCATGACATTGTTATAGTGTTATTAAAAACTCACAAGCTTCGTTATGGAACTTATGTAAAAATATTCAAATTTAAAATTTTGTTCATGCGAAAATGTAAATTAAAAATGCTATCGTAACAGAGCAGAGATATGATGAAGTGGATATTGCTATCCAGAGGCGGTTTTATTGACGCGCGCCGGCTCGTGTACTGATACCGTGCTGTATATCATAATACGTTCATGGTTTATAGAGTAAATAGATAATAAGTTTCCGTTACAACTTTTATTAATCTATTACAGTTAAGTAACCTTAATGCAGCTCGCTCGATCGTGGCCATTCTTTTGTATCGATATCTTAATAAAAAAATCTACTTTTGATAACGATTATATGCTATCAACAATACCTATTTTTGAAGCATTAGAGCTAACCCCATCAAATTTAATGCGTTTATGAATTTAAATTACCAGTAATATATTTATCTTCAATTTTTAGTATTCGTGTATATCTGTTTAAGTTTTTACATTATTATTATATTACATATATTGCAACTTAACTAAACACAAGTACCAAATTTTTTATTTCTTTACATGTATTCCATCCAAAATGTACCAGTCTTTAGCAATATGGATCGTTTAAGCCTTAATTATAATGTAATATTTTTTATTGCAGATTTGTATACTTCAGTTAATTATTTTGTTATAGATGAAGATCACTAATTTCTTCGATGTGTTGTTTCATGCCGATTGCCGGTTAGCTCAGTTAGTAGTGTGCCTGCCTAGTGAGTAAGAGGTCGTGGGTTCGATTCCCGCAACGAACAATATTTGTTCTGAGTCTGGGTATTTTCTACGTATGATATGTATATATTTACAAAGAAATGTATTTAAGTAGTTTATCATTTATCATGTACACATAACACAAGCTTGCTTTGGGACTAGACTATGTATTGTCCTAAGTTGTTTATTATTTATTTATGCTTAGTTAAACCACTTCAATTAAGCTTTAATGTATTGGGGTGAAGTATAGTTTAGGTAAAACACCAAGACGGACAGAAATCAAGTTACTATAAACATTCAGCTCCCTCGACAGGAAGATCTATCGAGTGACGTGCGGGAAGATTGATGGCTGGCGAAATAACCTTCACCCGTATCGGATTTTGTTATATTTTGTACAAACCTTGAGAAAAAGGGATTATCATAGTAGATACAATAAATGTAATTATTGTTATTTAGCGACCGCTAATAGGGTTTTGGACACAGGTCTTGCAGGGTATTCCACAAAGCACGGTCTCTTGCGCTGTTTCAATCCACTTACTTCTATCGATTCCTTGCATGTCTGTCCACCAAGTTTTAAGGTTTTTTAGTGGTGACTGATTAATAGTAGATTTTAAACAGTGGGGTCCTCCATAAAGTAGATCAACGATATGAAGATCGGCAAAAACCGCGGAATGCAGTTAGAGTAGGAGTAATCACCAACAGAACATTTTTTTGTGTGGCTTTCGTTTATCATAGAGTGCCCGCTGATGAATTGATGTTGGCAGATGATACTCTCAGGTGTTAAACTAAACTCAAAGTGATTTTTTTTTAATAAACCGGGACCGACGCGTAGCCATTTGAAATTGATAGCAACTGTCAATCAGTCATACTATATAGAAAAATGCGGGTACAATTTGTTTAGTATCATATTTTATTATATACTTTCTATCATATATTTACGAGACTGGTAAATGATTGTAGGACGTTTGCCTGGCGAGCTATGTGTAAACATATATTTTATTGACATTTAAAATCGACATTTGAAGCCGTGATGACTCAGTTTGTACCTACGTCTCGAAGGGGCTCGAATCAACAACTTCTTTAAATATGTGTCATCCGCTGACCTGCACATGGCTAGCGTAGTGGATAAAAGTGCACAGCACTCTCCGAGTCCTCCCAGCATTGGGATCATTAAGAGGGCTGTTGTTGAAGTCATATGTTTTTTTCTCTCTTTTCCACAAGAGTAGCTGCAATATTAAAATAAGTAAATATGTGAAAAAATTTTGACACGGAGATAGTGTATATGTACGGGAACTGAAACCAGCTTTACATGACCGTCTCTCAGTAAGATTGCTATGTGAGATTTGGTTAATTATTTTTACAGATCGCAACCGAAACCTTTGTGTTCGCCTACAGTTAAATATAATCTCGTCTGTTTTAATTTACTATAGTCTTCTAACTTTTTGTGAGTTCAGAGATTATTATTTAGATAGGGAGATTGAGCATGCATTTTTATTTGCGTGTATAAAGTGGACGCTGCTAGTTATTATGGGCACAATAATTGGTAGTACACTTCATTTACTATGTTAATTTATTATGTTATGTAAATACATATTATTATATGTGTATCAATTAATAACATGAAATGTATACTTTCGGAAGGCAGGCTTTCATGAAAGCTTATTATTTTTTTGGTTTTAGTTAAATTAACATACGAAAGGATCTATTTTTTAAAGATAAAGTACTAATAAATTTTCATTATACTCAGTTACACAATAAATAATCGAGAATGAAGAATTCATTTCAGTAAAAATAAATGGCAAGCTGCCAAAAGCGCGATTACGTTATGTGAATTTCGTTATTGAATTCAGTACGCTTAAAAATTTTATATCAATAATGAGAACGTCGACTATTTTACAGACGAATACACACTCACACAATATGAAGATTGAATAGTCCGTTGGAAACCCTAAAAATGGTGAAAAATGATGTGCGGTCTATGTATATTCCACTCCAGAGCACAAACCTCTCGTGATAAGTGGGTTCTGGTGGGATAGGCGGCAACGTTATTTAAGTGACGTACGCTTTTTATAATAAAAAAGTGAGGGGCATATCGTGTACGCATAAGACATGAAGTGCCGTAACTTCAAACCCTCCAGTGGGTTTAAATTTATTAATAATAGCGTCGGGGATGCGAAACATAATCATTGCTAACTATCAAGTATCTAGATATAGTATAAAAAAAACTGCTTATGCATTTGTTGTTTTTGATATAGATCTACAAAGATCAGGTCAGCATGTACAGGCCAGTCCTGTATATATATCATAGATATTAAAATTTTGCTTAAAGGATTGTTATGACTAGACATATGAGTTTTGGCTTCGCTATGTTCCACAATTTTATTAGATTATTAAATTATTGAAAAACTTCATAACTATCGCTATAAGAATGATACTGATCAAAAGTACATTTTGTATGTATAGCTCACATTTGCCTTGAAATGTACGAGTATAAAGTATGCACGTAAAATAAAATTACTTTAAAACGATCGAAGTGCAAAGTACAAATTTTACGTTTGTAAAACTTTATAGAGGTAAAGTTTTTGATACTCAAATCTAAAAGCGATATTACGATCCATGTTTCCCCTAGAGCATAACCATATTGCCATCGAGCCTTCATCGCAATAAAACACTGAAATCTAATTTGCGCTCTTCACATACCGTAGCCGACAGGGGTCCGCCATTTTGAATCCTACGGGTAGGTAAATTCTGCAACTACAAAAGTAAACATGTTTGTCGAGAATATGTTAAAGGGGATAAGAACGACGAAGTGGAATTTTAATGAAATAAACACAAAAAAAATGTTTACTGCTAAACGAACGTTTCCTTTCTTTGTTATTTTGACAGGGGGTGCCTACCACATCAGGCATTATAGGTGTAAACTACTAGTGGTACGTCTCTGTTTAATATAAGGGTGGTAGGTTTTTTATTATTGTTATGGGATAGGAAATGTTCTAAAGGTACTTATGTAAATAAACTTCTGAGGGAAGACAATGTGTGAGTTTGTACCCACTTAAACAACTCAACTGTTTAATCAGTGCTCGGTATTTTAAAATAAAGATTTAAATGAATGTATTAAAAAAAACCGGTTACTTTTTAGGTGTCACCTCTGTTGCCTAGAAAACTTAAAAAAAAAAAATAAAACTGCGTAATTCATAAACATATTTACTTTACTTATTAAATCTACACTATAGTTTGCCTAACTTTACACTGCTCTTATATTTAACTTATTTTATATTAAACTTAGCGTATGTTGTATCGCAGAAGTACGAGCACAGTGTTTTAATGTACGATACACTTTGTCTGACTTTTCACTACTTTTAAATTGAATTTACTTTATATTACACTTAGGTTGTCTTTAATAGTAGCATTGGGTACGTACGTCGTTTCAATCAATACTTTAGTGCTTTGGATAGGGCCCGGGTGGACGCATGGACTGGCTGCATTTATTTTTGACATAACTGTGACGTACAGATTGTTCAAATTGAACTCAGACCTGAGCTGTCTACTCTAGGAGTTTTAAATGGAGTCTTAATCAACCCATTATCCCCTGATTAGTATTGTAACTATTGCTTAGTTTTAAACCTACCCTTTTTCCACACCACGCTTTGTGTGAGAGGGGTATTCAGTTGGGAATTAAGCTCGCCCATAATAACCTGTTTTTAGGTAAGGTAATAAATGGAGATTGAGTAAATAAATATGAATTGGTTACCAAAAGCGGGCTTTGTTATACGAAAATGTAATATAAAACCGTTAATTAGATTGTATAGAGCAGAATGAATAATTGTTGTGATGTTCGGGATTCCTTTACTAAGTAAATAAATTTACACAAAATAGGGGAATAATTCGGAATGTTCTCTTAATTATTTCAGTCTACGTTGTTTTATATCGACCTTTTTCTAACAATACTAAGTAAAGGATATGTATGCCGGCAGCGTAGAAACCTTCGTTCCTGTGTGACAGTAAGAAATGTCTGTAATTATTAATTTCATTCGTTCCTCGTCGGCTCGATGTACAATAAATATATTGGAAGAACTATAAGAGATATTCTACTGCTATTTTGTACTAATAAATTAGTATAAGTTGTTGAAACGCTGTGGACCTGAAACATTGTATTCTGGTTAATTTAAAAGAGAAAGATAAAAATGCACCGTAATTGTGGAGAGAAAGATTTTTTTTTTTAATTTTGAATTAAGTAACAACTAAAGAGAAATTGGCGCACTTAATTAGTAACATTTTAGTAAGGATTCAAATTTTTCTACACAAAATATTTTCATTTGTTGTTTCAATCGAATCGTGTTCTAGTCCCCTGTAGTCTGTAATAGAAAGAAAACACTAGGGGATACTGCGAACCGTAACACGAAGGGTAGCGAAACTTTAAAGAAATACATACATTTAAAATCATTCTCCCACAGCCTAAAAGCCCATAAATACACGCACAATTCTCTTCTTCGCTTTATAAAACTCTTTTTACATCGTCTTAAAAGAATTTTCATATTAATAATTCGAAACAAAATTTTAACATGAAGTCTTATTTTCAAATATCGTTTATTTAAAAGTTTATAGCAAAGCAAATAGCACAATGAAAACAAACTAATGTACTGTAAATGATTACAAACTGCTTATGACAAATAACCTGTCATCTGCATATCGTTGCGCGTTTGCAGCGTTTCTGTATAATCTGCTACAGAAAATAAAGGAGAGTTGAACTTGGTTTTCAACAACGTATTTGTTTATGTATGAGTGAATCCTTGAATATTTCATATAACGTAATAATCCAAGTTCAAAGGTGCTATGAGCAATTTAAAACAATATTTAGTAAAAAAATGTAAAAGTATACCAACTTTGTGTAAATGTCAGTTCATGCAGCTTAAATGTACAGCCGTTGTCAAAATTATCACGTGCTCTACAATTTGACGAGTTCTGTGTAGCTTGAATTAAAATCTATATAGGTTTTAACAATTATATAGTTATTAAAAAAAATATCAACACTTTGCTTTAATGATCACAGCGATTCTTTGGGGCTAACTGCACAAGATTATGTGCACCCATTCACAGTTATGGCAACTTTCAATATTATGATGGTTTTCAGGATCTTGCGCTTCAGTATATAAACTAGTGTTCTTATTTATACTGTAATCGATTATCTTTAATATAACACTTTTAGTGAGTATTATGCGAGATATTGGATACGTATCATTCAATTCCTGAAGGCCTGTCCGTGTTAGGTTCCAATCGCGTCGGAGATGTCGTGAGAACTAATGGAATTCCCAAGCCGGGCTTTACATATAGACTAGACGTTTAGACTTTAGCTAAATGTCTACCTACATTACATTAATTCACAATTCTTTCATTTTTAAATAAATATCAATCCTAGACTTCTTTTATTAAATAAAATTCAAATTGCAAGAAGTTTATAATTGAAGAATAATTCAAAAATTGTGAAAATTTAAAATTTTTTATTAGTCATACATTTAAAAAGTAACTGCATTTTGCTGCGCAGTGAAACGTGCGTGTTTCTAGTTCGATTCCAAAGGCACATGTGCTGAAAGAAAGAAAAAAAAATTATTCGGTACAACAGGTTATAACAATAATATATTTTATTTACTCAATTATATATCTAAGTACCGAAACGGTGCTTACCTCCAGCTCAGCTAAATGCTGCAGAAAAAAAACCTGCAGTGCTGATTTTCATCTGGGACCGGTGACTTATGGTTAACTATAATATACATATATAACTAAAAGCAATGTACCAAGTGTGAGCGAAAGCAGAACAAAACAAGTACAAAATAAA
>DWHU01001812.1:0-11324 GCA_018247975.1 Parides photinus
TGGCCCCGCCGTACAGCGACGAGGAGGAACATCGTGGAGGTTTTAGTCGGTGCAAGTCCGACATAACCTGTCTTTGCTCCCGCGGAGGCAGGTATGCGAAGACATTTCCTCCACGTAAAACAAAAACAAAAAAAAAAAGTGATATTTAATTTCCTAAAAACGCACGTAACTCAGAAAAGTCATCGGTACGCGCCTGGTTCGAACCCGCGGACTTCCAAACGGAGGACGAAACCCCAAACCGCTTGGCTATTACGGCTTATTCTTTTTCTAATATTATTTATGTATTACGTGAAAACACACGCAAGTGTTCAAGTCGTGTAGTCTTGTTCTCTGCACCAGAGTCCTAATGAAATTACAATACACACATTATAGTAAGTCTATGGTCCGCATTTATGCACCAAACCACGACGTGTGATCACGATGTAATAAATAATGCCACGACGTGTGCAATGAAGAGGTGTTGTAAACTAAGTGGTACAATTACAAGTCATGGGATCATTATTCTTAGATTAGCAAGTTATTTTAGTAATTAACAATTTCACCAAAATATTTTAGCAAAACCAGCAATTGGCGGGTGCTGTCATAATTCATACATCCAAATTAATCTAATTATATATGCAATTCACTGATGAAGAGGATAAAGTTAATCACTGAATACTGAAACGCCGCCAAATATCGGTGTCATAAAATAAAAAAATATATAAAATCCGGATAATTGAGTTTAGAAAGATGTCTAGAATTAGCGAGCCCCAAACACCTGAAATGACAACGACCACTCTGGCAAGAATCTAGGGACTTAGAAGAAGAATTGTTTTTTTTTTGGATATGGTATCTCACTCGTTCTCCTATAAAGAAGATCTAGAGTAACACCAAACCAGAGGGGAAAGAGCACGGAAGGTGCTTAGCCTAAGCCTTTTCTGGTAGCTACGCTCAAGAGATTCCTCGGGAACCTCGGCTCGCGCCGCTAGTTTTGAAGTATTCGCGTAAATAAAACCTATAAATAAAGTGATTTGGTATTGCAATCAATCGCAGTGTTAGATCAAGAGAGCGACAGGAAACATTAGTTTACTAGTTTAGATTCACGATCGTGATCACGGACGGCAGATTTTGAATAAACAATCTCTCTTGTATTTTTGACGAATGTTTTCATTGCGTAAAGAATTTTAAATAAATAAATTTGTGGGAAAATATATACAATTAATAGTTATTTCACTACAACATAAAGCTTACACTAAATTTAAGCATCTCAGATGCCACCTCCATGTATATAAAAAACTTCAAATGGACATGACTTATACGTTGAAGTTTTTTTACACGTCGGTATCAATAAAACGTACCATCCCTATCGCGCAAATACGTCCATCCCTAAAGTATGACAGTACGTAACGTTGTTGACACGAATGCATGTAAACTCTTTGTGGCAGAAAATAATTTAGAACCTAATTTTGGAAATAGTTAAACAAAAAGTAAGTGTTAAATATTTTTTAAACTTAACGCTTAACGGCGTTTGTTATACCATTTTTACGCTTTGTTACATAATTGTGTTTGAATTATATTTTTTATACATTGTGCACTATCTATCTTACAGATATGGCTCCATCTACTGATTGGGATGAAATAAAAAGATTGGCTGCTGATTTTCAGAAGGCCCAACTAAGTTCTACTTCACAAAGGTAAAAATGTTTTAAAGGTTCCCAAATTACTATGTTTTATAGCTAGTTGTGGATGTATGTACTTAACATTTTATTTTTCTTATCCAGATTATCTGAGAGAAACTGTGTTGAAATTGTCACAAAATTAATTGAACTTAAACTAATTGACGTTATTTTTACAATAGACGGGAAAGAATACTTGACACCACAAACCCTTGTCAAAGAAATAAAGGAGGAACTTTATATTCATGGTGGGCGCATTAACACTGTGGATTTAGCTAAAGAATTGAATGTCGATTTAAGTCAAATTAACACTAATATTGGTGAAATTCTAAAGGGCAAAGAGGTGCAATTGGTGTCAGGATATTTAATAGCACATTATTATTTGGAAAAAATTGCTAGAGAAATAAATGAAAAACTTCAGTTACAAGGACAAATATCTGTAGGTGAATTAACATTGCATTATGATCTTCCTGCAGATCTTTTGCAACATAATGTTTTGGAACGTTATTTGGGTAAAATAATTATTGGAAGGCAAGATACATCTGAACCAAGAATTTTCTATACAGAAGAATATATTACAAGAATGAAAGCTAAAATCCATGGTGCTTTAATGGGGTTATTAAAACCAACTCCTGCAAATGTGATTATAAGTCACTGTAACATACAAGAAAGGTTATTTATGACCCTGTTTGATCAAATATATCCTCCTGGGGTGTTGACTGGGCGTCAATCTGGGGCAGTTTATGTTCCCTCTTGCTATACGAAATCACAAAATGAATGGGTTATGAATTTTTATAAACAAAATAGTTACCTTGAATTTGATGCTCTTACACGCTTAGGAATTTCAGACCCAAAAGGTTATGTTAAACGAGCTTTACCAAATGAAGATTTGACTTTTCTCAGTAGTTGTGTCATTAGTTTCCAAATAAAACAACAATTAGAAACAGTACTAGAAGAATGTATTGCCTCAAATAGTTATTTAGATGTAGTGTCTTTGTTGCCATCTGTTTTATCATATTTGGATATTGAGAATATATTAGAAACATTGCTTAAGGGCACTACTAAGTCTACTATCTTATTTGATAATACAGGTAAGCAATCTTAATACCCAACACAAATTTTATTACTCTAATAATGTAAAAACCAATTCTTAAGTAAATTATTTATTCAACCTCCAAATGAGATAACTTCATTAATAAATAAAGAATGTGTTAGTTTTCAGCATAAATTTTATAGAAAACATGAAGTTATTGTGTATGCCTATAGTACAAAAACAAGCTGAAGATATTGTGAAATCAGGGAAATATCAACAATTTTATTTGGAGAAACAATTAACTAAATCAATTGATCCTGTACCACAAAACTTTGTTGACTATAAATCTGAAAGACGTGAAGAACGCAGGAGGAAAGCAGCATCTGGAAAAGGTGGAGGAGGCACCCAAGGACGTGAAACAAAAACAAAGGCAGTTAAGAAACATCAGAAGTCTAAACAAGTAATTCATGATTCTGATTCTGATGAAGCATTAAATAGTAGTGTGAAAGTTTCCACTTGTTTAAAAATAGTCTCTGTTGAAGATGTAGAAAATATAATTCGAGACACGTTGGAAAATGAAGGCCTTGATGATTTATCAACTCAAATTGCAGAATATATTCAAGAGTAAGCCATTAAAAATTTCTTCATTTTGTAATAAAAATCATTTTATGTTAATTGCACCAATATTTTAGTTGTTTTTATATTTGAAACCACTAAAGGATAATTTTACTCAATTTTATATTGTATTAAGTGGTTATGGTCAATGAATAGTGAAAGGTATTAACACAAACAGATTGTTTTTATTGTTTTGTTTATATTCTGGCACAGCTGTGGTGTTACGACTTTAGATCAGCAAAATCAATGTGGTAACTAGACAGATAAGTTCTACTATATCCTACCACTGACCAAACTACCTTCAAAACTTAACACCCAGAATAATTCAAGGGCTCTACGACATAAGGCATATGCATAGCCTCTGCCTCACAATGGAAATTAAATTAGATTAATTTTAAAAAATTATATTTTACAGATCACTTAATCATACTGCATTGACTATAGCTAAGGAAATTGCTGACAAGTTACTACAAGATGCAAATCAAAATAGAAAACAAACACATTCATCAGCCCAAGACAGGATAAACGTTCTTGTAAATGACATGAAATTGTATGAGAAGGGCATTAAAATGTTTCCCAGTGAACAACAAGCACAGTTTATTAAATACCTGTTAAAAAGTTGCGGAGGTGATATTTTATCTGAATTTTGTAAATATGCTGCAAATCAATGTAATTTGTCTGTACAAGCTGACATTTTGTCTGTTGAGCAAAGAAATAAAATTATTAATGACTTGTCTGAGGAATATATGAAGCCACTGAGAGCTTTAAACACTACTTTGTCAGATCAGAACATGGATTCATTTTATCACGCTGTGGATGTCTGTTTGTCTGAGTGTGGGATGATTTTAAAAAAAGTTGATAAAAAGAAAGATAAGTATGTATTTTCTTTCATACACAGAATTTTAATTCTTCTTCTAATCTTTTTTTAATTCTAATCTTTCCTAATGATTTTTGTATTACAATGGGTTAGCACTTCAATGTGGCATGTGGTAAGTGACAACGTGGTTCTGAATATTAAAACATACATGCCCTAGAATACTTTGACATTGGTAACTAGTACTGAGTACACGGTTAAGGAGCAAATTTTAGATTTAGTTATTTTTATATTATGGTGTTTGTTAGCAAGGTGGGATTTAAAAATACCTTACCACTAAGCTAGTGTTAATTGTGGTCCAGTAACTTAAGTAAGAATACAGAGGGTGTTACATGTTAAGTGTTCAATAACTGTGCTGCGAAGATAGTTAAAATCATAATTTAGAAAAATCAGTATACTATCAAATACAATTAATATGACTAGTAAAATGATGATTGGTTTTGGTTGAATATCTTTTTTTAGTAGTCATGTATACAACAAATTTTATTTTTATAATATATTAGATTAGTTAATAATAGCATTACTAATCACATCATACCTTAGTTTGCTGGTGAGAAAGCAATAAATTTTTATTAACAGTATAAAACAGTTTTCTTTATAAATGGTGTTACTTATAGTAATTTAAAATTTTTATTTTGTTTTCAGAGTTTTGGTGCAAAACCATAGAGAAAAACTAATATCAGAACTTGAAAACTGCAATGATCCTGCATTACTGTTACACTTAAGTGTATTAGCAATATTTACTATTGTGACTCAAAATATGCTCCATGCTTCTGGACGACAAGTACCACTAATAATAGTGTATTTGAAAGCACATCTTAAAGAAAAAGATTTCTTCCAAATTCAACAGTATCATGGTAAATATTAGTTATATTTTTTTAACTATTTCTTAACCTCAATTTCACATGATATTAAACGCCAATAGAGCCATACATAGTGAAGCATATTATGTTTATCCAAACCACTTTTGTGCTCAAAAGTTGCCAGCTTGATCACAACAATACTTTTTGTGTGGCAACAAAATGAGAGCCAGAAAAAGCGCTAGCACTATGATAACTTATCAATAATTAGTAAATAATAAATTCTGTAATTGATTAAGGATGTCATCTACATTGTAAATTCATAGCCACTGCAATCGAGGAGAGAAAATAAAATGCTATGCTACACATTTTTCTTGTTTCAGAACTGGTTTCTAAATATTTGACTGTTAATGAGGATGATAAAATTGAAATTGAAAATAAATTAAAAGAAGAAATGCCTGCAATGAAGATCTTAGTTAAAGAAATAAAAAAATATTAATAGCTATTTTTAATAATCTTATTTCAAATAAATGTTTTATAATTTTATTTCTTAATTTTGCTAAGCAATTAATTTAATTAAAAATACCTATGAATATGGTAAATTGCCTTGTGCTTGCAACAGGGTATCTATTTTTCTTTTGCCATAGCAACAAAAGAGTAACACTGTCCTTATTAGTCTTAAGTCATGGCTAATGAAATGGTTTTTCATACTTGTAGTGATGCCACGAAAGTTGCGGTAACATTTTGAAAAAAAATTTTCATAACGTTTGAACGTAGTGTATAAAAGTACAGGAGAACTAGTTGACCTTGTCGGTAATTTTGCAGGCAACGGAGAACTCCGACTCATTATAAGCATAAACCTCATTCGGGTCAGATTGGTGACTGGAAAGAAAGTTTATCCACTGCTGCTGTGACTAGGTATACTGGTCAGTTTAAGCAAAGAGCGCTTCTATCAACTACAATTCTCTTCTCGTTTCACTCTTGATATGGTGGTTGTTATATAACCATTTTTGGGATAAGGTAGTGTGGTGGTCTCCCATTGCCTTCCACACCGCAGTATGATGGTAGGTATGAGGTCTTCAGAGCACTGCTGCCCACTCATCACGACATGAGTCTTTTAGTCGCCTTTTACGACACCCATTGGATGCTAGGGTGGTCTTATTCTATAAACAGGTAACTACAATAGAGATACTCAAACTGATAGTTGACGCACAGAAATAGGACTACTAGTGCAATATTAGTGTTTTTATTAAAATTTATAAGAAATATTTATACTGTTGTATAACTACCCGTAGAATTGTACAAATTGTTTTAATTTAGATTTATTGTTTTATGAAAGTGGCGCTTTTAATGAATTATAATTGTTCCGGTAAATTAATTTTAACGATTAATGGTTTATTATGTAACCTACAGAATTTAAAGCATTTTATTCGTGGATATTACATTATGATGATATCGAAATCATAAAATTATAATACTATTTAAATTATTTAGAAAAAAGTATAAACTTGTGCAAGTTTAAAAATGTATAAAAATTTTTACAAGTAGAGTAACACACTGGAATAAATTTAAAATTGTAAAAAAAGTATAACACTATCTTTTAAAATAATATTTTGTTACAAATATATACAATTTTAAATCTTTTCTTAAGTTTTATTACTCATAAAATTGTAACTACATGTAGTTCTTTATCTATGCTAAATATTTCATCTGGTTTTTTACGCGCTATGTTATCGTAGTGGTTTTCATATTCTCAAATGACTGCGTGTCGAGTTCCGCTGTTTGTAGTTACCGCTCGCAGTGCGTAGTTTAAAACAGTTACAAGCAAGTTATATTAGTTTTGTATTGACACCCTTATGTTGAGGTTGTGAATTTTATGCTCACGTTAAAATACGAAAATTAAATGTAACACACGCATGTAGTTTTTTATATTTAAATGTATTATTATTTTTGTGCCGATATGCTTTAAATAACATGACAACATTTTTTTTTCAAATAAAACAATTGTCCGCGTGCTTTTGGCGCTAAAGTGAATTTTAAGATTATGAATAATTGTTAATTTAAAAAATTTGTGATGGAGACAGAACCTAAAGAAAATACTGATTTGTTAGGTACTAACAAGAATAATATTGTAAAAATTGAAGCTGATGTTAGCTTAACTTGTAATGAAGACTTACAGGGACCTCCTGATGGAGGCTTTAGAGCTTATTTAATTGTGCTTGGATCTTTTTTGACCAATGGCCTTTTGTTTGGTGTAATAAATTCTTATAGTGTCATTTATACAGTACTTCAAAAGCGCCTAGAAGATGAAAACGTGCCAAATTCGGAAAGTAAAGCATGTAAGTATTAAATAAATAAAAACTCCGCAGTCCTCTTATTTTTTAAGTTTTATTCATAATATAGGAATTGTACAACATACTAAACATTACTATTAAAAGTTAGTATGTCAAGAAAGTGAAAAAGGTTGTCCATATGGTATAAAGAGTAAAACTAGGTATTTTAATTTTCTAACCACCTAAGCATGCAGCAAGATTATAGATAGACATATGACCTAGATAATTTTTTTTTTGGATGAACTTTCTCAAGTTTGTTTTGTTTGTAATGTTTTATATGCTTTTACACTTCTTATGTGTTGGTTTAGCAACTCTCTCAACTTTATTATTTTTAATTATTAAGATATAAGAATATTTTCTGTATATGGATAATAAAAAACATTCATGAATATTTTTTTAAATAAAAATGTAAGGACACTTATTTTTATGGCATTCACTATTGACACTAAATCACTATTGGTTTAAAATGTCGATAATGTTTATTATGCCTGCCATTTATTATGTTAATGTTCACCTTAGTAAAATTCACTTAATTTTTTTCTCAAAACATCAACCTGTGTTAATTATTCATTACTGTTAAAATATTGATCTATTACTCAAGTATTACAAATACCATTTTAAAATATTTTAAGTATTTACTTAGTCTTATTTGAATATTTAACCTTATTAAATTATAAAGACATGTATGTTTCTAATAATTAATGTTTATTGCAAAATATGTGTATAGACTCGTCTAATTTACCATGCTAATCTATGATAGCATGTGAAAAAATTTAATTGTAATATCACCTAATTTTAGAGATTGTCCTCAAAGTCAGTGGTATTTCAATCAATTCAAATAATATATCTATTGGTGTTGTAGGAATGTCTCCAATTTTTTTTTTACTGTTGCCAATAATTAATTATTTATTTCAAAAGATAAATATTTGTTTAAAAGTCTGTGTATTCATTTCTACTATTCATTGTTAATGATTAGAATTCCATAATTCATTCATTGGAAATTGGAAAAAGGGATCTTATCATAATTCATTGGAAAAAGGATCTTTTGTCCATACAAAAGATACTTTTTCCAAAATTAACTGATATCTATGACTTCTTTGTGATATTACTTACTATTGATACAAAATACTTACAATTTTATTAACTATATGGTTGGTTAAGTAAGCAAGCTTGACATTATTTTCTCACCAATTTATAAAAGAATAATGGATGTAAAATTCAAAAAAAAAAAATTTCCGAGAATAATGTTCTTTTACAGTTGTTATACAATGAATTTTAGAGGTATGTATGCTATCTACTGCAACCTCATATTCTATCAAGAGTGTAATAAATAAGAAGAAGTAAAGTAATTCTAGATAAAAAAATTCAAAATGATGGCAAAATGTTCTACAATGTTATTATAATACTCATTGAATAGCTACTTTATAACATTAAATGTTTTCATTTATTATATTATCAATTTAAATAAACTGTTGTGATGACCTATTTTCCTTCAGAGACCTCATTTAGGGCCGTATCTTGTTATAAATAAGTATACTGTCTTTGTATACAAGGTTATCAAATGTAGAGAAATGTGAAGTTGTTATAATAATTTATGAATCTGAGAAGCAACTAAGTACAACTAAAAGTAATCTTTTGTGGATGTATAGATAGATCAATACATGATGAAATATAAAAAAATCATTGCATTATATTATATTAATATGCAATGTGTTTATAACTTTATACTTGTATGAATTGGATAACCCTATTAATGTTTCGTCTTCTAGAAATTAGAGCTTTCTCCCACATAGAGAGAAGTATTCGTAACAGGTTCTATTAATATCAAGTACTTGGTACATATTATACATTAAATTGAAATTAAATGTTTGTGTGTATGTATGTACATTTGATAATATAATTAAATTATCTGGCGCCGGACATTAGTCGCACGGCCACACCGCGACGATCGCGACCGAAGGCCGTCTGTTTGCATCAATGTACTTTCTGTAGACGCAAAATAATTGCGATTGTTTGACGCATTAACTTGCGTTATTACCGTTACTCGAAGATTTGATTGTTTTTATTAATAGATGACGTTTGAACGCAAGAAGCGTTTCGAATTTTGAATTGTTAGGGCTTTTTTTTAAATTAACGAGTATGTTAAATATAGTTTTGCCGTTGATGAAACTCGGATATTTTAGTAAGTACCTACTAAACGTCGGGTACTAGGCCAAAAAAAAATTTTTTTTAACTAATGAAACCTTCAAAAAGAAAAAGGTATCGACCAGTAATTTACTTTAACATGATGCTGTATTAATTATTTGATATAATATCTAAAAGTATATTCAGGCTGTGTTTACAGGTAGAAAAGTTCTTTAATGTTATTATAATATTATTTTTTATTAATAAAATGTAGAATTGAATATTCTCCCGTTTTCTAAGTTTTATTATTGTAATAAAAAAATCTTCGAGGAAAATGTTAAAATTATGCAATTGTTTAAAAATTGAGTTTATGAATGTGATTAACACATTATACATAATATTCTCATATTTAACAATAAACACTACAGCGACGAAAACACACTACTATTGATAAACTACTATTTTACAATTTTTATTAAATAAATGTTAAATTCCTGTACATGTTTTGAAATTTGCCTTCTTCTTTCAGCTTTGGTGGGTGCGCTGACGATGGGTACAACGTTTTTTCTCTCACCATTATCCGGACTTTTAACTGGTTTTTTGGGATTGCGATCCACAGCCATCCTGGGTGGCAGTATTGCCACTGTAGGATTACTCTTGTCATCATTTGCTGTGAATCATGTAGATGTGCTTTATTTTACTTATGGAATAATGTACGGTTTAGGGGCGTCACTAGCTTACACCCCGTCTCTGGCTATACTGGGACATTATTTCAAAAAATACTTAGGACTTGTTAATGGCATCGTG
The DNA here is from genome assembly GCA_018247975.1 of Parides photinus. Taxonomy (NCBI): domain Eukaryota; kingdom Metazoa; phylum Arthropoda; class Insecta; order Lepidoptera; family Papilionidae; genus Parides; species Parides photinus. The sequence continues at coordinate 10,242 of DWHU01001812.1, forward strand.
ACGATAGGAAGTTCTGTATTTACGGTCATTATGCCTCCGTTGTTGGAGTATATCATTAAAAATTACGGGCTGCAGTGTATGTTTAGAGTTTTAGCCGCTTTTACAGTCGGCATTGTGTTTTGTGGGTTACTGTTTAAACCAACTCCTTTAATGATAATACAAAAGACATCTCACAAGCACGAAAACATCAAATCTCTCCTTAAAACCATAGTGAGTATACAAATATGGAAAAACAAAAAATATAGGCTGTGGGCACTTTCAATGCCCGTAGCTCTGTTCGGTTACTTTGTGCCGTATGTTCATATAAAGAAATTCATTGAAGAGAACTTTTCTAATGTCAATGACAATCTTCCTTTACAATGTATAGCGATCACTTCTGGATTAGGACGCTTGACGTTTGGCTACATGGCCGATAAACGTGGAATTAATAGAATTCTTTTGCAGCAGATTTCATTTTATGTCATTGGGACACTTACGATTTTATTACCATTTGTAAAATCTTTTAATATTTTAGTTGCCATTTCATTAGGCATGGGTTTATTTGATGGTGCATTTATTGCACTGATCGGTCCGATAGCGTTTGAACTGTGTGGTGCAACACATGCAGCTCAAGCGATAGGTTGTATGTTAGGATTGGCAGCACCTCCTTTATCTCTCGGCCCACCTATTGCTGGTTATATTCGCAGTTTATATAAATCTTACAAAATACCATTCATTCTCGCCGGAATATCACCGCTGATAGGCGCAACTGTCATGTTCAGCGTTCATTACCAAGGTACAAATCTAAAGCACGTTGGGACCAGCACAAATGGACACGCTTATTCACCACGCAGAGATCCTGGTAAGTATATTTAATTTTATTGCACAATATTCTTATTTATCTATTCATAAATAGCAATACATAAATAGTATTCCCAGATTTTCTTATTTCTTAAGGTTGTTAAAGCAAGCGAAAATCTACATTAAAATATTTTTAATAAATAAATAGTAAATAAATATCTTTGGCCAATTCACACACAACACTGTCTAGTCCCAAAGTAAGCAGAGTATACTCGCTTGTGTTATGGGTACTAGATAGCTGAT
>DWHU01001813.1:0-11318 GCA_018247975.1 Parides photinus
TGTTACTAATAATATTAATCTAACAAAGGTCATCAAAGTTTTTTCAATGAAAAATTTCGTTCAACAACAATAATAAATAGTTAATTTGCAGTATTTGACGTTTAAAAACTTTTAGTGGTTAATAAATGTTATATTTTTCGCTTTGATATGAACTCGGATAAAAATAAATTGATTATCCAGTTTTACTATTTCCATCATTCATAATAAACCAACAAATGATAAGTGCACTTAGATGATAGTGCCATCTAGCGGCTAGTAGCAACCAACCAAGAGGTGTTTCATATTTAATATAAAATGAATATGCATCAATAATGTAACTTTTTAATATTCTGTAATTCGACTTTTTACTCAGTTTTCTTACAATTATAAATAAAATATATAAGGCAATTAAAAATTCTCATTACCCGTTTTTTGTATGTATACTATACCAAAATTCCCCAAATGTATTATTCATGACAGGAATTTATTTCCTATTGCCATAACTTTATTGTTATATGAATCTCGTACATTTGAGGAAACAGTAAGACTGGCACTAGTTTAGTTATTGCAATCCTCATTCCTTTTCAGAATTAGTGCAAGTATTAGATAATTATTGAGCCAATCGCGAATGGAAACAGTGCGTTTGTTAAATTTGTATTCAATGCGGTGCATATTTATTTATACCTTATACAGCTTATCGGATCGTGTCGAACCATGTATATCGTTTCTGTTTTAGTAGTCATACGGGCATCGAGGCGGTAGCTCGTGTGTTGTTGGCGGCGTGTGGTGCCATCTACCGGTGCCGCTGGCCACTGGCTCTGTCTCCGGTGACCTTGGAGCGCGGTCCTCTCGTTCATTGGCCGCGCGGAGGCAAGACGAGTCGCGTTCGAGCTCCCTGAACTATGCTATTCGGGCGCGCACACCGCCCGAACGGGAACCGTCTCGCGCACAGGTGGTAGTGATCGTACGATACCTGTCAAAACTATGTAGCCAACGTCCGCGTCCGTAACCCGACTGTGAATTACTTTCAGTGCGAACATGAAGTTTGATAAAATGTGGAAGTCATCTCGGCACGAAGTCGGTGAGTGTTGTTTTACTTTATTCGTATGTGTTTTATTAGTTTAAATGGATATTTGTGAATGTTGTTTTGATTGCCGGCCGCGCAGCGCGGCACGACATTAACAGTTGTTCGTCATTTACATTACACCAGACGAAACCGTGATCTCTGTACTGATTCTAAAAATAGCGTAACAGCGTAATGGCGGTTAGGTTAATCAGTGGTTTACTCTTAGTTCACGCACTTAGTTCATCAGTTTTTTTATATGAATATAAGTACTTTCATGCGAGAGTTTAATTATATTTATTACCGGCGAACAACATAACAACAGTTAAAACACAATGTTTGGATATTAATACTGCACAGTTTATTATTATATAAATACATATGCGAGACATAAAGTATATAAAAAGTTACATTCAGAAATTATGAAGTATACAATCAAAGAAAAATATTCCTATGTAGGTTTGCACTGTTTGTAAAGTAACTAAAGATTTCCCATCGGTTATCTGATTTATTTTTTAAATATATTCTTTCTACTGAAGACACCGTGTAGTGTGGTTTGTTATCTAAAAAACCTTAAATTTAGTAAATAGTCAACTGTTATCGTACAGTTAACCAATATCAACTGACATTGACTTTATAAATTATGTAGTAGCGTAAAACCCTGTTCAATGTAATAATGCTTAAAATAGATAATTTTTTTTGACGTATTTACTCCTGTTAATAATATTTTGCATCATATCTCAAACAGTTTTTCGATAAGTCAAATCGATTGTGAAATAAAGTCGAGGAAGTAATGATAGCAGATTTTATTTATCGGTTATCAACAATCGCTTAAAGATCGATGGCTGGGTTTATCTTGACGTCACAAATTCTATGAGGATCGTGATGGTTTGCAACTTTTCCATTCCAATAAAGAGTATTAAAGCCGCCGCTGTTCATAATGAAAGCCGGTGACCGATTGCTAATGATATGACGCTTCATAAGCTTTATTAATGCGACGATATAATTTTTCTTCACGTTCGCATATCCGTTATATCTGTTGATTCAATCAAAATTTCCGATACGTCTAAAAAGAAGATGGAAATCAATGACTAAAAAAAAAATGTACACTTAACTAAACTATAATTTTTCCTTTATTTAATTAGTTATCCTTAACGTATGGCAGTGTAGTTATTGTCATTGTCTTATTTCTTATATCATATGAAAATACATTACAAGAAAAGTTGTATGGGACAGAACATAAAACATTAAAAAAATTTATGTGATAATTAACAACCTTTTCCCAAAATAGATGGCTGATTTAAAAACTAAATTACCTTGAAGTCTAGACAAGGTTAAATGTTTAATAAATAGACTAATACTCCGTAAATATGTATTGTTTTACACACAAGAGAACATAAACATCTTTAATTTTGTGTTATACAGAACTAAAGATGTTATTGGTTTTCGTCTAAGTGTAATATATTGTCTTGAAAATTAGAACAATAATAAACGTTTTTTCTTTAGGTGCATGATTATATTTTAAAAAGGTCTGGTTACAAATTGGCATAAAATTACAAAGTGAGAACCATGACAAGTCGTACCTTTGTGTCTCGGAATTTTGGAGAATTCTTATTCACTCTATATACATAATAAAAAAATTCGAATCTAACCGATATTAATATAATGAATCTACTGTCAATGTTGCATTTGAAAAAAGAATAAGATTTATGCTCTAAATCGTAACAGAAAATAGCTCACTTAATATTTACACCTTTTCACAGTAAAAGAGTGGAGGCTATCCACGACACTGGTCAGATATGGAATGGTAAATGTTGGATATACATGGTTAATAGATCTTGGAATATGTTAATATTTTCACGATATCATCTTTTTTCCGGAATTAAGTCCAGGAGGGAGTCCCAGAAAAACCTAAGCCTTCTTGAGTCGTTTCGGGCCTTTAAGCGCACTTAGAAACTGAGCTGTCATCGGTTTATATACAAAAATATTGCATGCATAATAGTTTCCTACTATAAATACTGGTTTGTTACTGAATATTGACTAGTCTAAATTGAACTTTCGATCTAGAAAATACTTTTTTACAAAAACTTGATGGTGAAATAACATTTGAAATGTTTTAAACGTTGCAGCAGAAATTTTACTAGTATGAAGTTTTCGTATATATACTCTTTCTGGCAAAATTGCATAAATTGCTAATCAAATTTAACCGGTTCTAACAAGTTATTAAAGCTAGATTTTCCTTGTTTTATTGCGTCAAAATTGGAATAGCGAACTGTCCAATTTAATCTTAAGAATCAAAAGAAATTAAAGAATGAAGAAGGTCTGAAAAAAAATTGAATTTAGGGATAGGAATGTAATCTCAATCACATTTATCTTTAATTTGTCTAAAGAGTATTTTATAAAAACGCGAGTGTATTTATTCATAAAATGATATGAAAACTCATCGGTTTGTTCATCACTAACTATATTGCTACAAAAAAATATTCTCGATTCGTCCAGTTCAAGGCTAAATGTGGCATTAGTTCATTAAATTTAGAACTACTATTTGCTTGTATCTATCTAATGTCTTGTATCGTGATTCTATCGCACAAATTTAAACTTCAGTTATATAGCTATGTGTTAAAATAACGTGCTTAGATATTTTATCTGTAGACTTAAGCATGTTCCGCTGCTTTTTGAATTTCAAATTATGGCAGGCAAAAAAATGTAACATAACTACGCTCAGGAAACGTGAAATGTTTAAATATTAACCATTCGCAGTAACAACGTGATCCGTGTGGCAACCGGCCACCGACTACTAATTTATTCTTACACTACATTGTAAATTCGGAAATTGTCTATTCGAATACGTTAATTAAACAGTAGGTAATATTAAAACAGTTAAATATTCATCATCTTAAATGTACAAGATAAAATAGATAACATTTGTTTGTTGCTGGGTTTTAATTAATCCAAGCTTCGTCCAGAAAACACCTCATGGCGTCACTCATAAAATGGATTTATACTTAAAGACGTAGATTGTAGTAAGTCTATTGCTGGAGACAGTCTAAGTATGTACCACCACGATTGACCACCTAGTTAATTCCTCAGTATTAAGGCTTCTCCTGTGAAACATCGGATATGACTAGACTTTCATCGCGTAAGTAAACCTCACTAGCTATCTAGATACTTTGATCATTGGAGATAGAGGTTGGATCCACTATGAAGTACCTAGGACTTATATTACTATATGTAACTAACGCCTCGTTGTGATGAGTAATATATATACTAAAAGATCACTGACATTTACTATCTATTTATATTTTACTTTGACAGATGTTAAGAAAATATGCATGTGCGAAAATTGCTAAAATTCATACAAAAGTATTTTGTACTCTTTGTGTTTATATATATTTCTTTATCCTTTTCATATTTATATACATTGTGATTTATACATCGTCGTCATCGTATAACTTAAAAGATTTTTACTTTTTCTACGTTTCACATACGCCTGCCTAAATTGGAACTTATTACCCAACTAGTCCCAACTTATTAACACTGTCTAGTCCCAAAGTAAGCTGAATATATTCGCTTATGTTACACGTACTAGATAGGTGATAGTCTACTTAAAAACATTTTTATTTTTTTAGAAATATATGTATACATATCACACATAGAAAACTCCCGGACCCTCTCTTGGTAAAACCCATAGAAAAAGTTGCTGTTTAGTGGTAACTGGTCTCTTGGGACCTATAGATATTCTAACCCGTTTCCCACTCGAATAATTTCTGAAAACTGTAAAACATTAAAAGCGCTTTCATTTTCCGCAATTAGATTTTATTTCGGGTAAAGAAACTATAAACCATTACAGCTGATGGTTACTTTGTATGTATTCACAGAATTCTACGTAACAACTATCAGTTCCGTAACAACTGTATTATATTGTTGACGGAGTGCGTAAAGCTAATACTAATGCAATAAGTTACACAACGCATTCGAATTACACAGTTTAAGCAATTATATATATGCGAAAGGAACAATATTTGCCTGTGAAATTAGCCTTTTTCATTCAGAAGAGATAATACATTTTAATGGTCATTATTTCGCTTGTAGAAAATTTGCAATTCTGGTGTGTTACTGTTAAAAGAGTCCGCCTGGACATTCATTTCAGATTTATTGCTCGGATGAAACACAGAAGGCGTACTTAAACGTTTCCCAACTCGGTTCTATCACGAATTCATACATGTGACCTTTTTTGGTCCTATTTAGCGTCATTACAAAATAACATTTCGCGCACGTCGTCCTTTGAAAGCGCTCAAAGCCACGGCCCCGTAATAAATTTGTTGCGGAACGCGCATTTAGCATTCTGACGACGTTTTTATACAAAATATACAATTCGCAATCGTTTATAATACACATATCGTATTTGGTAACTGTTTACTAGAAATAACTATTACATGCCTTACTGACACTTTACGACTAGATTCGAAAGTCTTGTAACGATTCTTGGTAATATCTAGTCAATTATGATGACGGTTACATCTCGCGGACACTTTAATATGATATCAATAACATAAGTAGTACTTTAGTAAATTCAGTTTTTATTAAATTGTTTTAACTTAATAGTAATACAATTATTCTAATATGAATACCCTCTGTTTAACCTATTATCAAAATATAAATAATTACGGTAGAGTTAAAAAATCGTTATGCAGATTCAATAAAGTTTGCAAACGCTTACTAATATGACAAGATTTACTACGTTAAAATTCCGTTCCGAATGGTTACAATTGCTAAACTTTATTAATTGTAGCGCTCTTAAAATAATGGCTTTGAAATTGTTATCTGAATATCATATTTCTACGCAAAATCCGCATATAGTTCCAGAATGCTGGCACTATACCAACAAAATAATAATATTAGTTTTATCTATTAGTTCCTCTTGGCTTTCTGACAGCTTCTTTCTATCGGTTATAAATTTGTATAATTTAACACCAACTATACTTAATGTCAGTGATTCTCATCAAATTCATCAATCAAAAAATCTAAAAAATCATTCATTGGTATGTTAGTTATATATAAGATTTATGTACATATAATTTGAATTGAATAGAAAGGCCAGGGGTTATATTTCCTAATAGAATCAAGAATAGGGGATCCGTAGAAATAAGCAAATAAATGCAGTTGCTAGCTCTTTTTATAAACTGAATAGAGGATTTGGTGTTGGATTCGAGGATCTGCTGGAAGCCTTCTGAAGACTCCTGAAGACTCAGAGGAAACTCTTGAGACTATGTTTAACATATTCTCAGGAGTTTCCTCGAGAAAAAGTCTCAGGAGTGGGCGTCTTCTGATTATTATAATTATAAACTATCTTAATGTAACAAAAGTCATCATTCAGTTTAACGGTCAATAAAAACCTGCTATCAGTAATATTTTATACGCATCAATAACTTGCCATAAAAATACATATAAATATAGATAATATATCCGTTACTGAACTATACAGAAGGAATAACAGAGAGCTATTTTTATTCTTATTTTATTATCGGAATAGAAATGTATAAAGTTTATCGCGTAAACAATTTACATTATCTTCATTCGATTCTCTTTGATCTAAGAATACCTTATAAACGTTCGATAAAGATTTGCAAAAATCTTAACATTCTTAATGTTTTATGCAAAAACTGATAGAACGTTTGATGTTATTAAGGTTTTTATTTGTTTACTAAATTCCGGTTTAGGTAATACTTCAGTAATACACAAAATCTAATGTCTTTATTTCGTATAACGTAATCTTTGAATATATAATGCGATCCACAAACACAGTCAGTGTTTTACCGAGGTCATTAGGTATGTAAAAACGATAACTTAAGTAAAATTAAAAACAATGTATAAATATGACTTCCATTCGAGTATTGACACTGAGATAAACAATGTCAAGTTCTGTTAGCGTTGAATAAACTTATAAAACTTAAGTCCTAAGGTTTTGTTGCTCTTGAACAGAGTTAATGAAGAAAAGAGATCTATTTATTCGCAACCAATTCATATATCTAATTTTAATCTAAAACTATTAAATGTGATTGTAAATTTTGTCTAATGGTGTATACAAATCGGGCGGAAGCAAGGAAGACCGCTTAATAAACCTATACTCAACAGCAGTTATGATTGTTTTTTGGAAAGTATATTAATTTCGTTATCAAATATGTTATAGTTTTCAGTAAAGGTTGAACGTGGGTTCAAACTAACTTTCAACGATTATCTTATCAATGTTTCTTCGACTGCTGCGCATAAAGAGCTAACTATAAATAATACATACGATAATGAAAAGCTATTTGCAACGGCCTTGATTGTATCCATTTGCATTCACTGCGTCTTGTCATTAATACGTAATGGACGGTGGCACTTTGTGTTTAGTTGAAACAACTAAGTATTATTTTAATAACTTGATTATAATAAAGAAATTAATAAAGTTTTTATTTGAACCTTTGCCTGAATTGTCATGTTATTGTATAAACAACGTCGCAACCATGTTTACATCCATTATAAACAGATCAACAATCTCATTAGTTACTCGCTAGACCTGCGTGAGGGTACGCGGGTCCTTTCTAGGAAACCTTAGTATTACTAATGCACAAATATAATGCTAAACACATTAAATGCACACCTTTTGGTACTACAGGAAATAATATTATGTAGTAATTTTAGATATCAAACAGTCCGCTTTCCTGTTTGTTTCTAAAACTGTATATTTAAATTTATCCTTACATGAGTCATGTTTCTAGTTAGGTTTAGAGCGTTAAGATTCCGTTATCTATGTAAATATTTTACTAATATCATTACAGTTTAATACTACACAATTGTATTAAGGTTTGAACAAGATCCGACCTCGTCTTAAAAATAGATTAGTTAGATTTAAATTATTATGAATAGATCGTGTCTCTTGTTGAATAATTATATAATTAACTTTGCTACAACAGTAATATTTAAAAAAAAAATACATCCATTTATTAAGTCTATTTTTAGTTTAGGTTAAAAATATATTATTCTGTTACGTAACAACGTGCATTTCCTGATATATTAGTTTCGCATATTACTCTGTATGTTTTTATACTAAAAAATAAAAAAAATGTGTTAACCATGAACTACAGTATATCTGATTTTATTCCAATGTTGTAAAAGTACCGGATTTTGTATGCAAAAAGGTTTAGTATTATTGTTTTTCTCTTTATACATATAAAAGCAAGAATATTCTTAACGCACACTTCACAATCTTTAACTTCGCTTATTGCAATGTTAAATATAAGCCAAGTACGAGTTGCAAATGAGAATAAACAACATTAACCGTTATATGTGTATTAAAATCGACATTTACTTTGTGGCGTAGGTAGTCACGGATGAATTTTCGACAGGTACTCTAACTTATCTATGATTTACATATATCACATATTGCTAAAGTGAATCTGACGCATACTGTATTACGTATGTAACACTTTTAAAATATTACTAACGTAAATAGTTAGCTTGATGGCATAAAGAAGCTACATATCGAGAGTATAGTAATGACTGCGAATCCGAAATCGTATAATTGCCTTCGAAAGAAAATGTATTTGAAGGAACATGTCTTATGACTATACAATTAAAGAGATCCAAATAAAGAACTGGGAGTTCTAGTATGGGATTTTAAAATGGCACTCTGTATATTTCTATAAATAAATTTCTCTAAGTAATAGAATGTTACCTCGATCGTAACCTCATATTATCGTACCTCTAAATTACCAAAACATCTTTACTTAGACTATTGGAAATTAATCTGGAAGACCAATTTTTAGCAGGGGAGAGCGATGAAATCTATGATTTATTACCAGTATAAACATTACGAAATTTTTTCGAATGACGGGGATTTTATTATTATTGATAACTTTTAAAGTTTCGTCGATTCATTAAACAGTAACGCTTGCAAACTATTATTCGGCGATAAGTAATATCTACTCAGATAGCCTCTTGCAATTATCAAACAGCGATAATTTTGTACAATAACATATTTTCGTGTCAATTATCGCACAGTTTATAATTAATACTCCGGCTCTTATAACCTTTCGGCTGTGCAAGCGACATTATGACCTATGACCAAAATAACTTTAAAATTTAGTTACCTATTTTTTTTAATTAACGAAGTAATAAACATGGCATGACTTCACCTGTTAGTTAGTGATACACCTGTCCAACAATGTGACACTAGTTAGAATTGTATAGCACCACATTGACAAGTATATTAAGTCTCGCTACCCCAGTAATGTCACTAGCTACAACACCTTTCAAACCAGAACATAGTAATGTTTGCACATTACTGTTAGACGGTCTCTGGCAACAGACATCCTACCACTAGTGAGCTATCACCAGTTTCCCAAGCTTTATCGATTGATATATTTAAAGTACTGAAATTTGCAAAAAATGTTCGTCAATCCTTCTTCCGACGTTACTTGTCATGAAAATCTATAAATTGATTGCTTTTCAGCAAATGTATTAGTCCAAAACATTTCCATATCCAATATAATAATTAAAAAGCATTGCTCCACAAATATCATTGGAGCTTTTTGAAATTAAAATAAATAAATGATAATAAATAACTATGTACAAGGCCAGATAGTTATTAATTTTATTATTTAATTATTTAACTCATAACAACCTGTCCTTTTCTGTCGCTGACCATTTTGGATAAACTACTTTTATTATTGATATAGTGTGATTGACACTACTGACAGAAAAATTATAAGACATTCTGTCAATCCGAAAAAATTGGGAATTTGGACAATAATTTTATGTGATGTGTGGACGCTTCATTATTAACAATTAAGGTAACTATCTTAATCCACACTCCACACCTACATTTTAATTAAAAAAAATGTAGATATGACTTTGCTATTGGATGATGACACAATAAAATGTCAAAAACATACCAAACATGTCAAACACGGACGCATGAACAAGACGGACTTACGAGTGGCCACAATAGGGGTCTTTTCTTAGAAAAAACCCTAAAAAAGATAAGTTTGCAGTTCTTTTTTAAATTTTTGGTTTTACTCCTCAACGTGTTTTGTTAATTACGCCTTTTGCGCTTACGACGGTGATATGTTTACATCTTTATTGATTTCGCTACAGAATAATAATATGCGGTTGGTAACTACCTAGATCGGTTTGAAGAAAATAAACAAAATTCCACATTTTAGTAGACAAATGTAAGCTACTATCCAAAACATTAGAGCTATAAGAAAGTTTTAAGAGAAAGGTGATAAACACAAGAAAAGAAAGGGATTCTTGTCAAATTCCACAGTGGCATACTTAGCTTTGTTTGACAGCTTGGAATGTCCTTGTGTTTAATGATTATTGGGTGTTTGCTGCAATTTACTGTCAACTACGTCACCCAATGATTCCGTACTTTCTCGTTTTTGGTTCACATTCCACAGCACAGTTAACAACCGACATGCACATATTTAACGAACCGTTCGCATATTGCTTTAATACTTTTATAATGGCCGCTATAAATAGAGGCGCGGGACGTTTAAATATTCTCATTAACTATTTCCATCGATCGCGAGCTATATTTGGAACTGCATGGTGTGTGTGTGACTGGTTGAGGCGAGTAAAGCCTGTTATCGCTATGCCCATCCCAGGGGAGTTATTTTTAGACGCGTTTAGTCATTGTGTTATATATATTCGTGTAAACTCGTCACAATAATTCGGTTCACACATACAAAACCCACGGTTTGATTTACCTCACTAATCTATACATATTAGTTAACTAACAAAAAGGTTTTCAGGGGAATGGTCTGAAGGTATTATTAAAAACAAAAGTAGGCAATATTTATAGAAATTTGATTTTGGGTATAATAAGGTTTATTATATGAATATGGTAATTTATGTACATAATATGCAAACCGATGTTAAAGGACTCTGCCGTTCAATGGCAGAGGAACATGAAATAATACAAAAAAAGTATGTTATGTATAATATAACAATATTAATTATATATAATAATGCATACGCATTTCTATATAGTATATGTTATACATATTTACGAAGCCGTCATAGCCGAGTGGTTTGGGACCTCGGCCTCCGATTCGGAGGTCGCGGGATCGAATCTGGCGCGGACCGATGACTATGCTGAGTTATGTGCGCTTTAAGAAATTAAATATCACTGTAAATGTGTAAATAAAATTTTTAAAGTATTAGCCAGCCACATTAAAAATATATATTTGAGTAGAGTAATACTCTAGCACTTAGATTAAGTTACGAGGAG
>DWHU01001814.1:0-11318 GCA_018247975.1 Parides photinus
TTATTAAAAGTTTTTATTATTAATAAATTTAAAATAATGGTTGACAGAGTCAAAATTTAGGGTTGGTATGTATTTTTAAATGCTGTATAATAAAAAACAAAAAATTAAGTAGTGAATAAATTTGGGGGTAATATTAAGGTAATTAAACCACCCTTAGTATAATGACCACGAACACTGTCAAGAGTGAAGCGACTTAGAAGAAGTATATAGGTATGAAAAATAGATGTTCGATTCTCAGAGTAACACAACAGTAATATGCACACAAAATTTGATGAGCATCGGACGAGCCGTTTCGGAAGAGTTTAACAACAAACACTGACACGGGAATTTTATATATTAGATGTATATGATAGATCGTGAAACTTTTTCGCCGCATCGTCATTACTGGTGAAAAACACGAGTCTCCTAAATGTTGCTTTAAATCGATTTGTAAAACAGGAGTAAAACAATAGATATTTAATACTTAGTTATCTTTAACGCGGTGAATGAAACTGCATTAATTTTTCATAATTTCCTTTATATTTATGTTTAGTTAATTTTCATTCCATAATGGGATCACATGTACCGACCCATGTGCAAAATCATGCTTGCATAACTGCATTAGATGCACAACCGTCAATAGAGACCTAACACAAGAAAATTTATTGAATTGAATACAGATGCTGTTTAGAACCCTAAGAAGGACATAAGCCAGTCTTTTAAACAGAAAATAAAACTGGAGGAGTGAAATCGCAAACAGTTTTTTTATAGAACACTATCCATTTATTAGAAAAAAATGGAATAAAAATTTGAATATATCTTAAGGCCGTGTGTTTTCTGAACTCTGTAAAATTAATCTTTCGCATAGAAAGCTTATAATAACAAAATAACGTAAACGCTAAATTTCTCTAATATTAATTTTAATATGAATACCGGGCATGTGAACAAAGCAAGGACAGTCACACGTTAAAGCATAAGTGCTTTGAAGTAGCCACCTCGATAAAGGCGGGGTTTTATTTAGAACCTACAGGCAATATAGACCGGAAAGTTCATGTTTTACTTTTCATATTAAAGAGATTTTATGTAGAATACCAAAAGAGTATAATATTTTAACTATCCTCTTATATCTTTAAAGAGAAAAATCAAGTGTTGAAAACTTATAACCAACTTGTATTAATAAAAAAAAGATATGTCATTTACATTGAGCCGAATTCCACGGGTTTTTTTAATTACACCTTTTAAACAAATTATGATTGTTTTTAAATATACGTTGAAGTGTACCAAAAAACCAACACACTAATGTATCCAAATGTATCAATGTACTCATTTAAAATAATGTTTAATTCTTCAAGTTAAACACAGCCTTCGCGCTGATACCAAGTTTGTGCTTACATTTGAAATTTACATAACATCTATGTTTCTTTGTAAACATTTTTCGAAGAATCCGAATGTAACCACAAACAGAAAACTGCTAAAAAGATGAACTATTAGAGTTTATTCTATTTTCATCTGTTCAGTTTTGTGTAAGTACGATATACATACATAATTATAATAATACTATGTAAATCATTTCGTATATCTATTTTATCGTTAGGCATACAAATTATTGTTCATTTTGTAAATATGTAGACTACACATTTATGTCGTCTAGTTTAACGTATTTCTGAAAATAAATTTTGCTCTGATGAAACGACTATAATTCTGTGTATTCTATCAAAATAGTTCTGGTAATTGGTATTAAGCAACGTGAAGCGTAAAATTGTTCCATAACAAGGCACAGCTTTATGCATTCGCTTTTGAATTTGAAATTAAGTAAAGCAACTGATCGAATCAAAACAGCGTCGATTAGAGCATTAATATTGCGCTTGATACGCAAGAATGGATGTTATTTATTGGGTTATACGGTACATTTACTGTACGTCCCATATACATAATATAAGACTATAAGCACTTCTATAGAAAACTACAGGCATACACTAATTATAATAGGTTCCTAGATTGTTTAATCATATACGCTTTTATATCAAATCTAAAACACGGATTCATCAGTTGTAGTTTTCACAAAATATACATTCATTAAAAACTAACATTATCAAAACAAATGTTTTGAAACATTAATTAAACATTGAAATAGGTAAGAGTTCTAATAGTAAAAGAATAATACACTAACATCGTTAGTCTAGTATATTTATTTAATTAGTGGTGTCTTTTTCAACTATGGATATAGTACTTAAATTAATGCAAACCACAATTAATAATAAATAAATAAGCACTAATTTATCTATTAATCGGCTATTTTAGAGTACGAAAAAATATATTGCACATTTATTATTTTTTTTAGCCTACTTTATGTTACGACTACGGGTACTCAGGGCATTCTCTCATAAAGAGAGAGTATTTGGCCTCAGTCTACCACGCAGGCCAAGTGCGGGTAGGCGGATAAAGCCAGTGATATTTAATTTCTTAAAATGCACATAATTCAGAAAAGACATCGGTGCGCGCCGGATTCGATCCCGCGACCTTCGAACGGAGGCCGGGGTCTAAAACCACTTGGCTATCATGGCTTTCTCATTTATGTTTATCATAAATTTAACAAAATGTTCAAGTTTTTAAAACATGATGATTTTAGAGTACGCGAATTAATATTTAGTTACCGCAATGAATAGAGAAATGTAAGTAATGAATACATCGTTTAACGCAAAATAAAGAGAAGGACTCTAAAAGTTGCTCTGGAAATTTCTTTTTATTTCGACATTGAGATGGAAAAGACACCTATTTCCCTAAATTGCGCCGTGAAACGACAACACTGCAGCAGGAAAGATTTTTTTTCAGTGCAGGCGAGGCGGATTAAATGGCTGTGCGTTGAGTGCTCAAAAATCACAGTAGGCATGTTTCTGTGCTCTTTTTGTACAAAAACTTTTCGGTAAGGACGTTACATGGAGAGGATAATGATTTTAAAACATATACATACACCTGTATATAACATGTGTATGTATAAAAGTAAGTATAATAACTATAAACGTAGTTTTTAGATTGATCGCGACATTTTGCTGTTGTATAAAAAACATGGTTGGAAATATTTTGATTTCATTAAAACTTCTTTTCATGATTAATTATTTTTTAACGGTACTACAGTAATAATGTAATGTTTCTGCGGGTAAACGTTAGTGATTACTAAAAGAAAACAATAATAGTTTCGCATTTTACCTCGTTACATTGTTTGGAGAAATATGTATGAAAATAAAATGAACAATTAAAAAACTCCAACGTACTTTTTGCTTTGTCAGTATTTTTATTCAACGAAGCGACGATCCTAGCAGGATGTTTACGATGGTAAGTGCTCATAATAATGTTAAACCAGTTAGAATGGTATACAAAGCACCACAATGCTCGTAGCCTTGAGACATAAGATTTAAGTCTCGTTATTCAGTTAATCAGTAATTATTGCACACTACTGTTTTGCGGCAGAAATACGATCTGCGGTTGTTCCTATGTCGACGGTCTCTGGCAAGAGACCTACAATACCTAAATAATACAATGTTAAATTGTTACGTAGCTGTAGCGGCTACTGAGGTCTGGTTCGGTTCAATGAGCGTGCATCGAAGCGATCTATAGCTGCAATACATGTGGGTAAAGCAAAGGGCAGCTATATCGGCTAGATAAAAACGGATGCATTATTTCCTAGTTCACTGCGTTCTCCTCCACCCACAGTCATTATCCATCCAGACAAAAATAAACATTTTTATAAACATAAGTTGTTTTGTTTCATAAAATATATATAAATAAATTTGAATATTTAACACAGTTCAATAGACAGACGTCTAGATTACCTTTTGCGGTTTTATTAAATGCATTGATGAAGCTTAACAGACTTTTTATGATTTCAAATGTGGTTTATAATTAATAATAATTTACCGCGCTTATCTATATCCATGGTGGATAATAAATATTAATGAGTAATATGCAGCTTTAAACCCATATTTAATATTAATATTTCCCGCACCAATAAATCAGTGCTTAATTTCCAAAATTTGTATATAATTTTCTTTTTTTTTTTATTGTAGTATATTTATTATATTAGTTTATCTACGATCTCACCTCAAAGTATTTTTCTCTTCGTTTTCATTTAGAATTTTATTGATGTTTTTAATTTACTTTCTGCCGGGCTTAAAAATAAAATAGTATGCCACCGGTCGTTACACGTCCGCCATTTTCACGTTCAACAGCACTTTTAAACGAGAAATGTAATTATTTTTTCAATTTTGCTTCGTCGATCGTAATTTTATAATTTTTTTTATGCTGTATAAATAATGTGAGTGGAAATTACACCTTAGCACACTTAAGATTTTATCTATATGTTTGATTCTATTTACTCCAGGAAATGTCATCAAACCTTTACATTATCATTAGAAGTATTTTTGAAAGAACGTTTGAGGAAAATGAACAATTTACCAGCTTCCGAATGTCGACCTTCGTCTTATGTCAACAAACCAAGTTTCTACTCTTACACTACTCTTATCGTTTCCTTTATACACATCGTTCGGAGTTTTCTTCAAATATTTTCTTTTACGTAATGTTATTGACAGTAAGTTAACAAGAAACGGTTGTGTCTATTAGTCTTATAAATACTTATTAATTGAATTAATTCATCACTATATGTTTATTTTTAAGCTGGTGTAATTATAATAAATGTATTAAGTACGAGTCTTGTTTGTTTTACTTTTACATATTTCATTTTCAAAGTGATCAAAACTTTTCCGAGTTCTTTTTAAAAAATTAAAAGGTTTTTGATGGTATTAAATGGATACGACAGATAATATTTCAATTTCGGATTATAACTGAGTGGGAATAGAAATTACGATGGCCTTGCTCAATCCATTTATATTATGCTTCGAGGTCATTACTTGTAGATTATAAAATATAATTTTGTGTTACGAATCTCATGTAGATTAATTGTGAACAAAACAAAAAGAATTATTGAGGACACTTAGCAAATTAAATATAATGTTTATTGTATAAAATTTTTTTGCCAAATTAAACCATTATTATTTAACAACAATAAATACATGTAATTCGGATATAACATTATTAAAAAAAATATACATAGATATTGTTAAAATATTTATACAAAACAATTATTACATGATGAACTTTAATCTATTTCTAATACAAGTACCCGTTATTTCAGTCGTTTAGTTTATTTGTATTGAGATTTTCTTGGTATTTGGCTTGGAAGCGCCAGCGGTCGCGCCAGCAGTTAACCTGATTACGGATGCGGGAGACGTCCGCTGCGTAAGTGCGACAACAGCCGCCTACGTACCTCACGCCGAGGTCTAACCATTCTTGAATGAATACCTCCACCGCCTCACATTTGTCACGATCAATCCACCTGTGGAAATATTGTCATCTTTATTATATCTTATACGGCTGGCCGATTAGTTCAGTTCATATTGTACCCTCCTACTGAGTAAGAGGTCGTGGGTTCGATTCCCGCCACGAACAATATTTGTTCTGAGTCTGGGTGTTTTCTATTTATGATATCTATATAATTACAAAAAAATGTTTTTAAGTAGTCTATCAGCTATCTAGTACCCATAACACAAGCGAGTATACTCTGTTTACTTTGGGACTAGACAATTTTGTGCGAATTGTCCAAAGATATTTCTTATCATTGGTTAGGAAATAACCGTATTACGAATGAGAAATGAAGTAAGTAACGATATTACATAATGATTTTTCTTCTTATAGAACGATGTATCGAGATGAGCTCCAAATAAACCTGATGGTAAGTGTTGCACTGTCTCTTTGTCAGCCCGTAACAATATGGCGCTAGTTAAGATTTTAAACAAGTTTCAAGATGTTTATTGATGATTTCTACACATGCAAAAAGTACAGGACATTGATGTAATAGATAATGCGTCTGTGTGCGTCCTACATACATAAGTACTTATTGCTTTATCCAGTTAATATACTTTACATAAGGCACTTACAATATACTTAAACAAAGACAGTATAAATGAATTGTTTTATAACCGAATCTCAGCCCATAACGCTATTAAAGCGGTTAATATTTCTTTTGATATTGTTTGTTATGGAGAAAGGCGAATAGATAATTATGTACATATATAAGTTTATCAGTGGGTCATTGAAACTTACCCTATTTGCGGATTGTATTTCTCGCCCGAGTTAGGATAAACAATCAATGGGATGGGGGCGTGCGGCCGGTCGTCGTTGATTCCTTTCAACAGAGTCGATATGTAGGAGGGAGCGCAGCAGTTCACCCCCACCGCTACTAATTGATCTGGATTCGCCTCCCAACATTTTTTTGCCACTTTTTGGAAACTCTCACCGTGTGCTATACTTTGATCATCCTAAAAATTTTAACTATAGTAGTAGATAAATTAATATACCTTTTAGTATAAATTAATATACAATCACAAAAAAACTACATGAAATTATCACTTCATTAACGTTTACTTTTAATACTATACAGCGAAAGGAAGAACAAGACGTTCATCAATTACATCACTTTTGGAGATATACTTTATTGGATTTCGAGTAACTTATTTGATAATACTCTGGTGAAACTTCTTAAATAAATTTCCTTGCCAAGTGGGTACTTTTGATTTGCCGCATTGTTACACACATTGTATCTTACAAACCTTGCAGCTGAAAGCGAGCCACGCCTTCACGTTCGGATACTCGCGCAACAGGTCGCATAACATTTCAGCTTCTTCTTGACACGGTATTGTCTCCAGGGCAAGCAGGTCTACACCAGCCTCTACCAAAGCTTGAATGCGAGGACTATGCCATTCCCGCATAGTCTAAAGTATACGTGCAATAGTTCATTTATAAATATTAATCGATTGTATTGATTACCTACATTTAATATTAAAGCAATTTGAGGCAGCCACTTATTATATATTTTATTTACGCTCATTAATCCATGAACAATTATTCGTGTACGTACATATACATACATAAACATTATAATCTCATTTTTTTCTTCTTCATTTATGTTGTCTTTAGACAAAAAACGTTATTTTGTATTCCTCTACTTCCTCTGCCGTTTGCGGCCGAGACTTTGGGTTTATAATATTAAAAAAAAAACCTAATTTCTTAGTTATGGGAATATTTAATGGAATAATAGCCTATTTCAATAATATAAAATTATTATGAATATTTATAAATACTATTTATTTATTACTGTTTATTATTGCTCATCACGTTCTAATCTCAATTTTTTGACAATATTAATACGTGTATATAGTTACTATTTATTAATACTTAATTTTCATTACGAATACAATCATAAATCTATCAACACGTCTTGTTTCTGATTAGTGCGTCTTTAACAACATGTTCGATAAAAGAGAGAAGAATTGGCCGAGGACTTCTATCGGCGAGAATTTCCGATAGCGTAAGACACAAAAGGTTACACATATCAGTAACCTAATAATTTTACTTTTCAGTATCCATCAAACCGGAATGCAGTATATTTTATGCACTCCTGTTTGTCAGTAAAAATAAAATTTGCAGTAGATTGGATAAAATATATTGTATTCAGTAAATATTAAGTAATAGTTCCGTATTTATCATATATATTTCACATCAATTTATTAAAAAAAAGGTACCAACGATTGTGCTATTATACTCCATAGATAAATCAAGCATGAAATATTAAAACATGTTAAGGGCACGTGAATAATAATTTGGAGAAATATCAGTTTTTTTTTAAATCTGTCGTATATATACTTCAGATGCAATGTTCGAAAACATCCACTGGATCATGAATTTTTCGTTATTAAATATTCCACGTCTGGGGCTTTTGCCAGTCCCGTTTTAATTATTTTAGAGGTGCCAACAAATTATTTATCACTATAATTCAGCTCATAACTTTATGATAACCAACAGCTTTTTATTTTGTTTTAGAGTTTGTTGTTCATTGCTCTAGGTGTCATTAATTAACTGTCCGGTCCAGACAACATCGTTCAAATAATTTACGGAGAAATGGAAAAGCGTTTTTTTGTATTGCCGATGTAAATTTTAATTTGCCGGCAGCTTTACGACTCTCTTTACGATTGAGCTTGCGCTTTTAACCTTTTCTTGATTGTCTATCTACCTACACGAGTTCAGAGGTTCAGTATAAATAAACTAGCGTGTCCCATGTGCCCTTTGAAAATGTTGTGGATAAATAATAATTTGAATTAGCATTTCTAGTCTCCGATATGATATTATGATGACAAGCTATAACTGAGATAAAACTTTGGCGTTTTGCCCAGGCATTCTATCGCAGTCTGAAGACATTTATAAACGAGATAACAAAATAACCACAAATACTCTTATTAACAGCAGATTCAAGATTTTAAATAAATTTTAATATTCTTTGACAAATGTTAAATAATAGCTAAAGTTTCAAAAAGGAAATTGTTAAGAAACTTCCTATGATTCGCAATTGTAACAGCTAGAGTAGCTATAAACATATTTATTCGGAATTTGTAGGTACCAGTTGAGCAAACATTTAATTTAAATCGATATGTCGAGTATCGCGGTGTTCTACTTGATGAAGTGGAAATAGACAAACCTTATTAATTAGAACTGTTTAACTATAACGTATGTTCTTGTTGCAAACTAAAAGCTATATAACCTGATAATATTACTCTTTATTTTGATAAATAATTATTATTATTGAAAAGATATACAGACAATTAACGACAAAAATTTCCACATAGGTATATTAATGCAGAAATATTCATAATTTATTTAAGGGGAGAAGCCAGAAGTCAAAAGGAAACTAGGATGCTCAAGATATGTGGAGTAGCCACCACAAAAGTATTATTGTGTGTCTTCATTAAATGTTACGTTTATTATAGTAGATGTTTACGTAGAAGAAAATTGTGTTCGTCGC
This sequence comes from Parides photinus, assembly GCA_018247975.1. Taxonomy (NCBI): domain Eukaryota; kingdom Metazoa; phylum Arthropoda; class Insecta; order Lepidoptera; family Papilionidae; genus Parides; species Parides photinus. Next base: position 8,888 of record DWHU01001814.1, read on the forward strand.
CTTGAGACAAGATGTAAAATTTTTCAAAGTAGAACACGCTAATGTAGACGAACTACTGTTTGACAGCAAAATAGATAATACGGTGGTCCTGTGATGGTCATAAACGACAATATTCTACCACCATATATTTAGTTACAGTTGTACAAACTTATCTATATTTATCTTTTGTTTATTCAGTAATAACCTTTAAGAAAGATTTGTATATAATGTATGTCATAAATAAATAATCTAAAAAAAAAACAATTTCCTGATTAAACAAGTACCTGAACCGTTGTGGTATCTGCATAACTACCGTCGTACTCGGAGCCGTCGTGAAGGTGGGCTCCGTACGGACCCACTGAACCCACTACCAGCGGCACATGATCTGGATATAAATACATTAAGTCATGATCAAATATTTCTTCAATACCATATTTCAAAGCCTTCTCATTGAACCCTAACAAAACATAATTAATGCCAGCTTGAAGGCATCCCTTGTGAACCCGAGGGGCTTTGTAATAATGTTACATAAACGTTCTTTAAATGTTAGGCCTTGATATCCATTCACCAATTATTTATATTTAAAATAATATTATGAATTATTCATAATTTTTTTACATTTCGTATATCGCTAGACTTTGAAAGCATTCGGACAATATAGAAAACACGACATTATTGAAAAACAATTTAAAACATTTTACGACCTCTCTCCTCTTCCGCACCTTCTATTGGAATAAAATGGGTCTCTTGAGTTATGAAATAGCATCAAAGATAACTTTTGTTAGCTGATCGTGTCAATGCCTTGATTATTATTTTTTTTAATTTAAATTAAATCAGTATGGCGATGTACCGTCCTGTATGCAGCTCTCATATTCTTCCAAATAGAGCGAACGTGCGCGCTTAGCTAATTCCACTGCTCGCACTATCAGCTCATATCCTTGTTCTGGGGTAACGCCGAGGTGTTGCACAAAGCCATCGATCGACGCCTGATATGTATTGGTAATTATCAAATGCGCACCCGCTGAAAATCATTAAAACCCAATAATTATTATAAAATAATGAAAATCTAAACGTTCAAACTTAGTTTTAAGATGTTGCCGCCGTTCCTGCCTCATAAACAACTATTGCTTAAGCTGCTAAAATTTGTATTGCCAAACTAACTCCATAAATATTGAACTCGCCTTCTCGTACTATTATTAACAGGGAACAGCATGCGGCTAAGAGACGTAAACAATTAATGTTATTAAAACTTAGCAATGCATTAGCGTTCGTGTACTCAATAAGACTGTTCGACAAAAGGAACCTTTGTTTATTTAAACAAATTAATAACGTAATAAATAGAGAACGGAGTAAGGGCTCTGACTGGTAATGTATTACTCAGATAGACAAGGTGATTAATGGAAGCTCTTGCTGCTGCTGTACCAAGTATTATACTCACGCCGCAGAAGTACATATTATATAACGTAATACGATGTTATATATTAGACTAACAACAATAACAGTTTGCAGGAGCACTAAGAATTGTGATACTGGTATGTTTATATCACCTACATCTTGATGTCCAGCGCAAGTTATACTAAAAATATTTTATATCTTGTATATGCTGTAACTAATCTTTACCAAACAGTTAAATGTATGCCCGTTTCGATATTTGGCCTTTGGTATTAATTTAGAGAGCCTCTAATATTTTCGTTTAATAAATATAATATTACATACAAACTATTTTAAAAAAATTAACTAAACAGTTGCTTTGAATTAAAAACAAGCATTCAGAAATAGTAATAAAGATATTTAATTAAAGCTTTACATGTGCATATACTTCACTTAACACCTTGTGTTTAAAATAAAAATCCTGAAACATGCAAGTACAGTGAAAGCGTTCTTACAATGCCAGCCATTTTTTATGTTTATTCATATCATTTCCCCTGAAGAAGGCGACAAAGCAAGTCAGTAGGCTTTTTCCCTCCAGGGAGTTATTTGCTTGTAGACACTTTTCAACTTTCCTTATGAAAAGAAACGGTCCGTTTTGTGGCGAAGAAAAGCGCTTTCAGAGGACGATGACACGAGACGAGGTCGCACTCATACCGTCAGATGCAAGGAATGACAGGCTAAAAACGACCTAAGGTTGAATCCGCCAAAACACGAAAACACGCCAACGTATGCGGCCGCATGCTTACGAGTGTATGCGGTTTACTAGTACATGGAAATACGCCTACGAATTGCGTCTATGAAACAGACAAACCAAATTGATTCTACATTGGGTCTATTTATTTATTTTTATTTAATACTCTTTATTGTACATACATATAAAACAGAAACTAATACATACATTTGTTATAATAACATAAATAAAGTACTGTTGGCGGTTTTATCACTCGAGGCAATTTCTTACAGACAACCATAGTATGGAGACAGAAGAAGGACAGGTAACAGGTAGTTTACATGTATATAG